>PDIM01000073.1:101109-122353 GCA_002811675.1 Ichthyosporea sp. XGB-2017a | reverse complement strand
TTTTTTTTTTTTTTTTGTACTTCGATGATCGAATTTTTGGTTTTTTTTTGTTTGTTCCATATAAAAATGAAAACCGCTTAATTTTTAATTTTATAATTTTTATTTTTCCCTTTTTTTTCCCCCTTAAAAAATTTTTAATCTTTGTTTACAGTTTTATGTCCTTTTCTTTTGACTGTGTGCATGTATTTGGAAATCTGAAAAGGAAATCCAAAGAAAAAGAAAGGAAAGAAAAAGAAAGGAAAGAAAAGTCAAGTCTTTCTTGTTACTAAGCAATAGATTTGATATTAAGCGTAAAAGAATCTTCTCATTTCCAAGAAAACGACAGAGCAAATCGTTTAGTACGTCTGTTGCTCATCTTTGATATATATATATATATATATACATATTATATATATATAGCTCTTTATTTTGTTCAAACTGCTGGTGTATAATACCATAGACATGGCGTCTTTGACTGCCCAAGGGGGCAGCAATGATCAGAAACAGTATCAGGTTGATCCATTGGTTGGGAAGCAAGAAACAAAAGATACCGCTGCAAACAATGCATCAATTGTTGGAGTCACAAATAACACAAAGGATAGCGGAATTAATAATAATAGTACTAGCAATAATAACAACTCCACTTCAACACCTTCCGAAGGTACAGCGAAAGTCAGCAACAGCACCACAACCACTCCTTCTAACACTTCTAATACTCCAAACACGAATACAAACACTTCCGCTAATTCTTCTCCAGCGACTGGGAAAAAGAAAAAAACACGGGTACTCGCGTCGGTGTCCTGTGTAGCTTGCAAGACGGCACATCGTGCCTGCCGGGGTGGTCGTCCCTGTGAGCGCTGTATTAAGTATGGTATTGCTGATAAGTGCCGGGATTCCGTGCAGAAAAAGAGGGGCCCTGTGCTGAAGCGTCTTGACACCAGCGGATATTCCCTTCACCAGAGGCCACTTGCGCCAGCGACACTGAGCCCGTCGTACATGCTAAAGCAGAGCTTGCCTATGCCCAATCTTTTAGGAATGCCTCACCAGCACCCAGCCCACCATCATCCACATCATCATCCGGGTGCGCCTATGAGCGCCCCTTTGCCGCGGGCCCATTCGTCCCCTGTGTCGCTGAATTCTTTGGGAACTGCATCAGGGGTGAACAGTGGAAATTTGCTAAGTGCACAGGATGATACGATATTTCAATTCCCTCCATCGGGGCAGTCAGGGTACGAATATGATAAATATAATGATAGCTATGATGTACCTGCGTACAACAATGGTAATGGTCGTATTCGTCATGATCCCTACGCGAGATATCGACAGAATCATCCCTCCGGTGATCCATACGGTGGTCACAGCCCTGTTGACTCCCCAGGTGTTTACACGAGAAGTCCACTTACAGGAGATCCCAGCCCTTACGGAAGTTCTCATCACAGTCCTATTGACCCCCGCTCTCCCTATGGCCATAGCCCAGTTGACTCCTATCTGCCACACGCGTTAGAGCGGCAATGTGTTACTTCGTCCCCAATGGAACCCCCAAGCACGTCAACAGCTTTTAGCTTCAATGATATCCCTGCAACGAACTCTCTGGTAGCCCCATATAGTAGCCATGATCGTCATGGCAGTAGCATTTCGCCGACGAACAAACACCTGAGTGTGGAATCTTTGTCGTCTTATCAAGCCTCTTATGCGTCCAATTCACCAAATCCATCCCCAGTGCCGGATATTTCGGGGGGGAATCTGGCACTTCCTACTGATGGGGATAACAGAGCTACCGGTAACAATGGGTATAGCGGGTTTACTAATAACAGCAATAACAGCCACCAGCAATCTGGAGCTTATGATGTAAGTCCAGTTCTTGCAAGCACTTCTCCTAATACCGTGAATGCAAACAACACAAGCCTATCTCCCACCGGCCAACAAAACCTGACCGCTCCTCCCCATCATTCTAGTATGCCTTCTTTGAACAACAATTTGGGATTTTTCTAAACTGACTATAAGTCAAGGGACTTTTGAAAGAAAGTGTTTGAATAAAGGGTTTTATTTAGCAAAGTTCAAAAGCAACGAAAGCACGAGGTATATGTATAACGAAACGAAAGAGCAAAGTGAAATTAGAAAAAGACGAAAGCAAATTGATGAGGAAATAGAAACAAACTGGGAAAAAACGAAGCTAACTGTAGGTCCTTTTGCTGCTTGGGAGTACAAGAAGTGGCATGCGAGTCACTTTGAAATGAGACCAAACATAAAATGTGAAAAATGCAAGAAACTAAAGAAGAACTCCAGTTTCCCCGAGCTTTGCCTTTAGATTTTTCAGACTCTTGGCTTCCAACTGAGATTTTGAGCCACTAATCAAATCTGAATCTTTCACTTCTTATATATATATATATATATATATCTGTTCTTGCTTCACTATATCTTTCAACCGCACCTCCCATACCACAAAGCCAATAAAGAACAAAAGCAAACAAAAAGAAGTTCGAAGCAAAAACCTCTTTTTGTTTTTCAAAGGTTTCTTTTTTTCGCGTGGGAGGCTCCGTTCAACTTAATTAATTTTTTTTTTCTCAAAAATTGTGAAAAGAGCAAAGCACTTTTTTTTTTCAATTTGTTTTCTTTTTTATTTATTTAAATAAGAGCAAGGCCGTTCTTTACATACAAACTTTCTTTTTTCAAATGAAACGGATAAACGGAAATAAACGGAAAAAGCTTTCTGGCCAAGTCTCAGACTTTAAAAAACTTTAAAAAAGACCCAAATCAGGGTAGAGGGGGTATAATCGGGGGTTAAGCATCTTACAGAAGCTGTGTATGTAATTTGAAACTGAACTTACAAAAAGGAAGATTCTTTAGTTCTTCTTTTCGTACTTCTGGTTGATGGAAAAGAACTTGAGGTTCTCATGGGGTTGGATGGATTGCCATGGCTCAGGGTTGGTCTTGGGGTTCCACACAACGTGTCTTCCCATAGCAAGACGCACTCCGTAAGCAGAGGCACCGACCATACCAACTCCAATGGTGGCAAAAAGAGGGATCAAGGGGGTGTTGGCTTTAAGAAAACTGACGACAGACATATTGATTTTTTTTTTGGATGTAGATTTGAAAGAAACAAACTTTTTTTTTTTTTACAATGAAGAAAACTTGACAAGAGGATGAAAAGATGCTCAGCTTTTATAACTTTTTTTCTGTTAATTATTGGACGCGCGCCTTCCAGCGACGTACAAATACAAGTTTCCATGCGTTATCTATGAACTTATCCATAGTGAAAAACTTAAGCTCCCAAAAGGGGGGAGAAGGGAAGGGAATGGAGGCAGTACATGTGCACGTTTTCTCTTTGATTGGACGTTTTCAACTTACAACTTTTTTTTCAACTTTCCACCTAAAACAGGCCAAATGAGGCCTTCCAATCTTTTTTCATTGCTTCATTATAATATAAATGTGTCTGGATTTAATTTTGTATTTCATGATTCTATTGAGACTTCCATACAAAATATATTAGAAATCTGTCAGTCCATGAAAATGTCCTGTTTATTTCTGAATATTGTCTCTTCGTTATAAATCAATGGAGAAAACTGAACACTAGTCCTTTGGAGCATGGAACAGTACGATTCATCATTTGTTCATTGGTAATTAAAATTAGGTGGTGTTCTTTCGTCGACCTCATGTTTAACTTGTACATCGAAATAATCAGCAGCTCCTATAGTTTTCATTTTTCACGTGCCGTGGGCTTCATCTACTACACATTTGGTTCTAGTTGCGTCTAGTCTGTTGTGTACTTGTAGTGTTATTTATAACTAGTTGTCTTGTGGGTTAATTTCAAATGCTTCTCATGATCTCGGAGATGGAATATATAAGCAGTTTTAAACAAATTAGCACTTGTACGATTGTGGTCGATCGAGGTTAGCGAAGACCTTTTGCAACGTAAACCTCAAATTGCAAAAGAAGAATAAAGAAGAAGAAGGGCCAATTAAGAAGCTAGTGGGAAATGGAAGGCTTTAAAAGTCAAGCTAGATAAACCAACTTTGGTGTTTCATTTGAAATAGTAGAGAACAAAAATTAATTCCAAACAGCTTCAAGTTCATCAGTCAAGGCTGTGGAGGTCATTTGTACTTCGCATGGCTTCTTTATTCTTTGTATCCAGGGAAACATTGTCCTATAAATAAGAACCATGTGACACAAACCGAAAGCAATATCCAGACTTATTCTAATCTGATCACATACAACACACTTATATAACGTCTGGCATCCTCCGCTTGCATTGTACACACAGGGTCATGTGGGGTGGGCGTCAGTAGACTACAACGACTTCTTCAACCTTCTATTGCTAAGTAGTGGATTAATCAAAAAACTTTTCCTCAGATACAAGAACTATAAAAAGTTGCAATGGAACTACATGCAGAGGATAGTACATATAACTTCAACGTGCGAACAATGTGACAGGTGTGTGTGATTATAAAAAAACGAAATATAAAAAAAAAAGAAAACAATGAAAATGTTCAAATATCAATTATCCTCGGTCTTCCCTTATAAGGAAATTCTAGGGTTACGGATAAAAGTGCGGAAACCACAAAAATGGACAATATTTTATGGTTTTTATATTTTTTTTTTGTTTTTTTATTTGAAAAAGGAAAAAAATAAAAAACAGAACAAAACAAAATAAAAAGGAAGTTTAAATAAAAGGGATTTTGAGAAAAAATCAAAAGGAAGAGAAAGTAAGAGACAGGTGATAATTGAGCTCTTTTGAAAAGGAAAGACAGGGAGAGATTGACAAAGAAAAAAAGAGAGAAGGATAACATGCCAAGTACTTACAATGCTCAAGCAATGAGCAACAATGCTGGGGACATGAATCATTCCTTTTCTGTGACATCCTCCCCCCCTCCTGACGAGCATCAACCAAATTGTCAGGTAAAGTTATATGAAAACAGAGACTGTGTCCATCTTAGCTCCGAGATTAATAAGAAAACGGTGGAACAAAATGGTGGTAGTTCTTCGGATGATGATACGCTTCAAGCAAGTACGAACGGCCATAAGGACGATCGTAAGGTGTCACCTTCTTCAGTGATGATTCTAAATCAACAAGGGGCGATGGAGGGATCTCCCAAGGAGAGCCTTCAATTGGCATTTCAGAAATTTCGCAGGGCCAGAATGGTACGTCTCGTCTTCATGTTATATTTATTAGTATTGTTTCTCACTATCTGCTACTAACTTCTTGTTTGCTATTGTTTTTAAAATTAGAGGGAAATACGAAATCAAAAGTTGCTTGAGGAAAAGAAAGCCCTTCAATGCTCCCCCGAAAGGATAGCTAATTTGCGCCAGGAGTTTCTTGACCGTGCAATTGGATATCTCGGAGTGCCTTATGCAAAAAGATATCACCAACCAGGCTCGGGATATTATAATTCCCCTTTATTCTTAGATTGCTGTGGCCTTGTGCGACAAGTTCTTTATGACATGAGCAGCACTTTAGGATTCCGTGTTGGGCCTTGGAACCAGGCTTATCAGTTCGATACACTGCCAATCAGCGTCTCATCTGTTAATGAGCTGAAGCCGGGAGACTTGATATTCTATTCAGGGACGTATTTCAGTGAGAAGAAAAAAGCTCAAAAGCACGATATGGTACACGTAGAAATATATGTAGGAGGGCGCAAAACACTCGGTGCGCGGTGGGGAAAAGGGAGAGTTCAGGTGCACGATGATTTTGAATTTGAATCCACTAGTTACCATTCAGTGCAGCATCATTTTAGAAGCATTGACACTTGGCTGAAAGGAGAGTGCAACTCACACTGTAGTGAGCATTCTTGGAAACTTCCACAAGGGGGAGAGAGATCTGCAAAGTCTATCTTCAATGCTCGAATGGATACAATTGAGCTTGATGTGGACATGGATGACGACTATGACCACTCCTTGTGTCCTGAAGATCTTGAGGGGGGTGCAGGTGGCCAATGTGAGAGTGAAGAGCCAATATCGGAAACATCCAAAACTCCTGAAACACCAACCTCTTCAACGAGCGTGACTAATACGCCTACTCCGCCTGGATCGGCAAATGGGTCTTGTGCTACCCAGAGCTCACCAGCCCACATCACATCGACTCTAATTAAGGGAACCAAAGATTCAGGCTCATCGCTTCAAATACGACTGACCCCTGGTAAAAAAGAGAGCAAGGCGGCAAACGCCAATGATATCAAGGAAGGCACGAAAATTGAACAAGAGGCTAAAGATAGACCTCAACCATTGATAAAGCCACAGAAGCAGCTTCCTGAGTGGAATTCAAGCACATCCACACACCAGTCCGTTCCAAACCTGTTTAGAAGGCGCAGCTCGGTTATGGAAAGCCTATGTCCTTCGTATTATATATCCAGCACAAATGGAGCGGCTTTGATAATTGATGCACTTGACAATCTTGGCTGGAGAAAATGCCCAGAGCGAGAGGCTGCAAATGCAAAACTTAAATGGGTTCCACTGGCAAGCACTTCCGAGTTTGTATATTTCCGAGAAGGAGAGCAAATGCTCAACCATATACAAAAACTTGCTCCTCTCACATCAAAGATAGGAATGTTAGAGCTCTTTAGGGGCTTTGAAAAGGGTCAAAAGAGATATCGCAAAATTGCAGTTAGCACATTCCTGCCCGAAACCTACAGACTTGATCTAGAAGCAGACAGGCAGGAGTTTATGAGAGTTTTCCACAACGATGACTGCAAGACAGTGTGGATTTGTAAACCCACCAGTGGAAACCAAGGAAAGGGAATTTATTTAGTAGAAAACCTAACGCAAGTTCAAGAGGATATTGATATGATAGAAAAATCTGAGAGGGAAAAGGCGCCAAGGACTGCTTACAGAAATTGCAAAATCATTCAACGTTATATTCACAATCCTTTATTGATTAAAGGTAGGAAATTCGATATTCGGGTTTACATGCTAATTGCATCGGCAAATCCATTCCTCGCCTTGTATCACAAGGGTTATTGTCGACTTAGTGTTGATCACTTCTGTTCTGACATTAGCAATAAGGCCGCGCATCTGACCAATCAGTACATTCAGAAAAAGCATCCCAAGTACGACGAAATGAAAGAAGACACTGTTTGGACCATGGAGCAATTCCAGGATTATCTCATTGGGTCAGGTGCCAGAGTCCATCCTGCATGGGTAAGCACCGTACTAAAGCGAAAGATTCAGGAAATAATGAAAACTTTCTTTGAGGCAATTAAAAGTAAAATTAGTCGCAGTAGAGGCACTTTTCAGTTGTTGGGTTTTGATATCATGATCGATGAGTCTTTCAATGTGTGGCTCATAGAAATCAATGTCAACCCTGCACTTCATACAAACTGCGAAAACTTAAAGAAAGTCATTCCTCCTCTTGTAACATCTACAATTAACGTGGTCACGGAGGTGTTTCAGAAAACACGAAAAGGAAAGCCAATTGGAGAGCTCACAAACCAAGCGGGTTTTGAAATTCTTTACAGTGAAGAAGAAATAATGAAGCGAAATGCAGAGCCAAAGCAGCCCAATCTAGTATCTGTTGCCAGGGCTAATGCCAGAAACTTATCGAGTTCAAGGCTAAATACTAAGACCAGTACTTATGGAACAGAATCTTCTGCTAAACTTGCGACAACTGATGAAAATGCTGAATCAAAGAAAGCTACGGGACAGCAATATGTGAAACAGAAAAGCTCACCACAAAAGGCAGAGCCAGAATCGATTAAGTCAGTGGACGCCCCTACAATCCCAAAATCCAAAGACCCTTCACCTTCAGCCAACAATAATCATCCGAAAAAGCCATTAAAGACCGAAAATGAAGCATCAAACCCACCTACAAATAGCGAGAATGTAAACAGCACGAAGACATCTCAAGTAAAGAACCCAAAGCCAGTGACAATTTCGACGGAGCAAGTACAGGAACCAAAAGCTGCTGCAAAGCCGCAAGAGAACGATCCAGCTATGTTTCCCATGGAAATTGATAAGTATTTAGAGGAAATCCGTGCACAGATTAAAGAAAGTGAAGCTCAAGAGGAAAAGACAGATGTGCTAATTAACGAGGCACTTCAGCAACTAAACAAAACAAACCCTGAAAATAATTTCGAGCAAAGTACCACTGATAGTTCAAAAGAGCAGACTACTACTGAAACTGAAAATTCCAAAGAAAACATAGAGCCCTCTCCTGATATTCCTCTGCACCCATCCAAACAACCACAAGGCAATTCCGTAAAACAGCTTCCTTCCGTGACAACCGGTAAGCCACAACGAGTCCAAGCTCCCTCAAAGCCCTCTCAAAAAGCGGTACATGCGTCACTAAAGAATAGCCCTTATAATGCAAGTCAGCCCATACTAAATCGAACCCTCCAATCAACATCTAATTTAAAGGATGACTCCGCGAAAAACAAACCGGTGCCAACTACAGCAATCAAATTTCCTAAAAACAACGAAGAGGACGCAGATTCCAAAGGGCGTGCTGCTGGCGGCTCATTTACATCAGCTCTAAGTAAAGGGCTCAGTATATTCAGACGGAGATCGACAGTAACTGTTCTTTCTTCAAAGCCCACAATTGAAAACGGAGCAAGCGACAAAGGAACGTCTGCTTCCTCTGCCAACAGTACAGCTCTAAAAACAAAAGCGTAGAATAAAAGTTCAATAAATATATCAATCGAATGAATCGTGTTATCCTATTCATCTGGAAAAGAATATTCGGAACATGAAAAGTTCACCCGGGTATTTGGTAATACTACTTCCAAGATTCTATGCAGGTCAGTCGGGGTTAATTCAAATTCTTCCGACAGCAAAGCTGGATTCATATTTGCGAAAACTCCAACGAGCAGCTCTCTGGTGATTGTGTCGTATCCTAAGACGGTCTCCTCACAGCAGTATATTTCCAAATCCAAGGTTTCAATTTGTTGTAGGTGCCAAATCTGAAACATCCATTTCTCAAAATTGATGTTTGAGGCTTCAGTTGCAACATCTTCCGCTTCTTGTAAATAGGGATTTAAGTGAAATTGCTTCAAGCAAGATACTTCACCAAGGGCCACTGCTATCTCTTCGGTACATGCAAAATCAGAAAAGTGAACAAATTGTAGATTTTTCATTCTCGCAATGGCCGAAGCAAGTTTCATTGACGTTGTACAGTTACCATGAAATAAAGATAGGCACTGAAGTTTTTCAAGCTGCCCAATAACATTAAAATCTTCACTCCACAACTGATCACACGGCCCAAAGGAAAATGTTGTTAACTTCGTATACTTCTTCAAATATTCTAAAGGACTCCTATAAGTAGATAGGACGCCATAAAGTTCAAAATGGCATAAATTACTAAGGGCCCCTAACTCTTCTATTGCCACAGAGGCCCCTTCACCCTCTCCGAATTGAAACGTATCGAAAGCAAATGTTTCTTCACTATGAATTATCAGTTCATTCAGTCGCGTCATTTTACTGAGCCCTATAGGCTTAAACAAGTATCTAGAAGTAGCAGTTAATGAAAACATCTTGTACAAATGAAGAGATGTAAGGTTGGGAAATGTCCGACATACTTGCTCGGCATATGAAAATGGTATATTTTCAAGAAACAATTTTTTCAACCCATATTGCAAAAAATTGAAACGAAACAGGCTTTTCGTTGGATCAATATATCTGTTTCCTTCAGCAGGAAGAGCCATCCTTAAATCAAGGCAAGTAATATGTTTCCCATGCGCCTTCATCAATTCATCGAACCTTTTGATTTTGAGTCCTCCAAACATAGGCGTTTTCCAGAGTTCGCACTGATTGGCTACACATCGCCACTCTTTGCAAACCAAAGATACGAAGAAGAGCTCATCGACGGTCAAGAAAGAAAATACATGAATCAAACAGTCTACGCCCAGCGCAATGAAAGGATTTTCCTCTGCTTGATCTGCACTACTCTTACCTACCAAACACGGGGTCTCTTCGGCCTCATCGACTAGTTCAATTTCATCGGGAAAAAAGTCGAAATGTCCATTTGATTCCTCCTCATCCGTTTGAGTGTTTTGTTCAAAAGTGTAAGCACTCTGCTTGCCGAGGCTTCGTCTTTCAAAGGCATATTCGCCCAAGTCTTCCGTAATACAGGAACACGTCTTCTTTAAATGCGCCATGAATTTTAAAATTTCATCAAGGTGATCACTAGGCACCAGTCGGCCATAAACATTCACTTTGTTTTCTATGAACTGCCACAGATGTTTGAAGTATTGATATATGCCACTTTCCAAGTAATCTGCTTCACTGTTTTCAAAGGTCTCAAGTATTCCCCTTGCGGTCTTGAATGAAAACGTGCAATAACAAAATGTTAAATTATACATGTCATAGGTCCAACCATTTGGTAGATAGTTGTCAAACATCCCAATCTGCCACGCTCTCGAGCCTGTGTTTTGTACTGGCAGTTTAACATAACGGCCCTTGAAGTCGGCTATGCCCTTTAGATATTCTGGGGTTGTCCATGAGCCTTTTAAATATATATTATCAAGCGCATTAAAATACGCTAGTTCATCAGCATGACTTTGACACTCATTGGTGTCGGAATATCTTCTCTTCTGACCACAGCAAGATATTTTGTCCGCTAATGGTTGGCTTTGTTTCAGGTAATTGATGACATCGGCAATGCTCCTTGCGCGGAAGTGTGGGGGCTTGGCAATAGTAAACCTAAAAGTATCTTTTTGTGCCGCATAATAACGCGGAAAGTTCCACCCCTTTGGCGCACTTGCTGTTAATTCTTCATACGTTAAAATTGAAAACACGTTGCATACACCGTCTGTACCAGGCAAAGTCATTAAGTTAATGAAACATGCATATGGCATAGGAAAGATAATGAGAATGATTTCCAACACTTACTGTGCACTGTAAATGGTTCTACTAAGCAAGATATATCCTTGGAAAGAAAGGAGTCCTCCTTCAAGAAACTTTTTGACAAATTTTCAAAATCAGTCAAGATGGATCTCCTGCAATTGGGAATTATCCTTCCGTGGCAATTCACTTTACCGTCCAATACAGAACATAATTCTTCAAAAAACGATAAACTCTTTGAATCACACATTACCATTTCTGACACCTCAAAATACTGAACAATGTCCTGAGGCCTCGGAAAAGGAACTCCATGCCCAGCAAACTGAAACTCTGACGTTTCAATGTTAAATGACCATCCCTGTGGAAGAAATTCATCAAACATTCCACGACTCCAGACATCCCCCAAAGTTTTCTCCTTGTAACAATCAAAAGCGTCAGATATAAACCGATTTCGAAACTCCTCCACCCCCTTGAAAAACATTTTACGACGCATATTCTTTTCAGCTTTGGTTTGGGCTTCATTGTACAGATCCCTCAGGACATCCAACACTAACAGTGCATTGAAGTACTTTTCGGTCCTGTTCAGCTCATCTAGAACAGCTGAGCGTCTTTCCCCCAACCCCGATCCCTCCTTAGACGCAGCGTGATCCCCTTTCGCGAGCCCCTGCCTGGTCTTCGCCCCACCTACACTATTTACCATCAGTTCAAAATCAATCCTTTGCTTCTCCTCCTTAATCTTTTTTACAACATACTCGTGGGCTTTTCTAACAGTTCTCTGCCGTACATTTGATGGTGATAAGAAGAAAAATCCGACTCCACACTTCACGTAGCTCTTCTTGATGGTCCACCCGCCTGGAAGAGATTTAGATATTTCTTCAAAGGTAAAAAAGTCTACAATTGAATATCTTCTATCTTATTATTACAAAGAAAAAAAGAAAAAAGAGGGCGCAAAGGATAATTCAGTTTTTTCTTTAAGAAGAACGAACACGGTTTCTTTCTGAGATTTCATCTTCACTTACCACTTAGACACACATCCAAGATGGATTTAAGCCTGGTCATTGTTATTAACACAAACCATATGAATCAATCCTTTCAATAATAATAATACTAATATATATCCAAAAAACTAATCAACCAAAAACAAATCAAACAAAAACAAATCAAACAAAAACAAATCAAACAAAAAAAAAAAAAAAAAAAAAAAAAACCAAAATCAAAACCAAAAAAAAAAAAAAAAAGAAAGCCAAACCCAAACCAAACAAAAATAAATAAATATCTTTGAAATGAAACATATACTTTTTATTCAAAACTCAAGTCATATCAAATGACCAGCAAACAAGTAAGGTTTCTTTATGGTCTTAAGCTACATAGTTAGACGTTCCCTGCTCCTTTCTTCACCGACTTTTCTTCCGCTTCCTGCACCTGAACCAAATCGGGCGTGTCTATGGTATCCTGCCCCTGCTGTGTGACATTACCCCTGCCACATTCCTTCTCCATAACTATGTATTCATCATATAGGCGACACTCCTTCTTCCACTTGGAGTATTGGGCCCCGAAGTAGATGAAAGGAAGGCCCCAAGCGCAAATACCCACAGCCACATGCCACCACTTCAACTTAAAAGGATGGTCGTGCGGGTTTTCCATTTTCAAAATTTCTGGCGCGGCGGTACGAACAACATTTCCATCTTCGTCCTTCACAAAGTAAGGCGCCTTGGCAAAGTCAACAAAAATCTGTTCCAGGGTAGTTTGTGCTACAGAGTAGTCTTCAATAAAGAATTCCTCGCGGACATTTTCCATGCACTCAAAGATATCTCCCAATCCAAACTCACCGGTACGCAGCAATTCGTATTCGTACATCCCATAATGTTCTTCTTTCAACGTAGAGGATGGGAATTTCTCTTGGATGAATTGTTTGAAGCTTTCAGCATCGTGCCCGTGTTCCCCAGACGCGATTTTTACCATCAAGTTGTATCCACGACCAAACTTATTTCGCAGGTGTTGAGGAGATCCCATGCACTTGAATTCTCCGTCCACCATGATCCCCAGGCGAGTACAGAGCGCCTCACACTCCTCCATAGAATGGGATGTCAGCACCACAGATCGGCCTTCACGAAACACATTAGCAATTGCATTCCACACAAAGCGGCGCGCTTTGGGATCCATTCCTGTGGTGGGCTCATCCAAGAACACAACAGCGGGGTCACCAATGATAGCAATGGCACAGGACAACTTGCGTTTGTTACCGCCAGAGTAAGACCCACATAATTTATCAGCATATACAGTGAGTCCCATATGTTCCAGGGTTTCATTCACAACATAGTTAAGACTTTCACCTTTGATACCACGCATACGACCGTAGAGCTTGAGCAATTCGCGACCAGTAAGCGTCTCAATCAAAGCATCAAACTGGGGACAGTAGCCAACGTGCTTGCGTACTTCGTGCATTGATGTAGAGATATCATACCCGGCGATATAGGCAGTTCCATTACTGGGGGCATAGTCACCCGTCAACATCTTAAAGGTGGTTGTCTTTCCAGCACCATTCACCCCGAGAAGGCCAAAACAGTCTCCAGACTGAACACCAAATGTGAGGTCTCGAACAGCGGTAAAGTTTCCATTTCCATTCTTGGCTGGATAAACTTTTCCAAGATTTTCCACACGAACGAGTTCTTGAGATTTTTCGTCTTCAGAGAGGAGCTGAATACGCTCTTTCTCACCACGCACATCGTCATCAATATTTTCTCCACTTCTGGCTGGCAACGCTTTGATCACACCAAAGTTATACTTGCGTTTCTCAATGACAAACAACAAAATAAAGGCAAGAACACCCTCAACGGCCAAAAATATAATACCTCTGGTTGCCTGATCAATATCCCAAATGTTTATGTCGCCACCAGCTGAGTGAATGGCATCCACAACAGGGAATTGAGTAACTGTATAACCGTAAGCAAACTGTGGAAAGATGCACAAAACCCAATTCAAAGCATCACGAATACTGTAGGCACTACTGCCCGGATCAGCAACCAAAGTAATGATGGTGGGAACCAGAATGAGAATTTCTCCAACTACCACATTAAGAGCCACAATGGACACAAAGCCAGTGGACGCCACATCAAAGACAAACGTGAAGCAATACACCAAAGGAATGAGGGAAAATCCATACAAAAGAGACAGCAACATTATGGGAGCAAAGTAATCCCCAGTGTAGACGCTCAAGTTGAAAGCATACAAGCAAAGTCCAATAACAATCACAGCCACAACATAAAAGAAAAAGTCCCACACAAATGTACCCATCCAGTAACTGGTCGAGCTTACACCAGTCATAAACTGCATATGCTTTGCATTTGAGACACGCTCATGGATCAGAAAGATGGCCACATACGCACAGGCAACTCCAAGACCAGTGAGCAACATAATAGCGACTACAAAGTAGATGAAATTAGTAGCCACATTTTGCTCAATATCTGCATCACTGGCAGGCAAAGGCCAGTTTACGGTTTCAATAGAAAATTTGTTGCTCTGCATGACATCACTCAGCTTAATATTGTTGGCAAAATTGAGAGCAACAGGACTTGCCTGGGCGGCTTTAGAATCATCAAAATATGCGTTATACCCGGAATCACTTCTTTCGTAAGAAACATATGAATCAGTAATATTGGCAAAGTTCTGATACGCAAGAAGATTATTCAGAAAATCCTGGTGTACACCACTAGTAGTTTGATAAAGGCGACCCCGAGAGTTGGCTGTTGCACCAAAAACAGCCTCGACCGTGTTTGCGTTTGAGGCGTTGTTGAATGTTCCATCATTCGAAAACTGTGATGCATAATCATACTTATCAAACATAGCAAAGTTCATCGAGAGCTGGTCATATGTGCTGTAGGACTCACCATCGCTACTGTGGACAATAAGCATACCAACAACAGCCATGGCAATAGGAATAAACAGCTGTGCGATCAAAGACTTCCAATCCCGTTTTGTGTGTTGAACACGCTTCTTGATCATCGCACGAAATTGCTGCTTCTTCAGCTCACTTCCCGTGTTCAAAGGGCCAATCTTTGCTCGGAAACCAGAAATGGACAATTCATCTATCTCACGAACAGGTGGGTTAGTTACAGAGTTTTTCTTTGATTTCTCTTTCTTGGATTCTTCTTCCTCACGAATCAGGTCCATCTTTTCCTCTTCAATCTCACCGACGGTCAGAAAAACTTCTTCCAGGGTAGTAACGGACAATCCATACGACAGGAAGCCAAGTTCGGCTTGTCTGGCGTCGATATCTTTCAACAAAGAAGCGAATGAAACGGCTGAGGACTTTGGCAAGACGCAGGTAAGTTCGGTTCCAACGTCACTGACACACGCAGCACTAGGGATGTGATGTTTGATTGCATTCATCATCACTTCAGAGACACAGTTAGGTCCTTTAACTATGCTCATCGAGTAACCAATACCATACTTTGACTTCAGAAACAAGGAAGATCCAACAGTGCACACCCTACCGCTATGTACGATAGCAATTCTGTCACCAAGAAGATCAGCCTCGTCCATGAAGTGGGTAGTCAGCAACATTGTGCGACCCTTTTTGTACTTCAGAAGAAGATCCCAGGTAGCACGACGGGCATAAGGATCCATTCCAGCAGTAGGTTCATCAAGAAAAACGACCTTTGAGTCACCAACCAAAGCAATAGCGACAGAGAGCTTGCGTTTCATACCCCCAGACAGTGCAGACACGGGCATAAAGCGCTTAGCTATAAGATTCGTATCAACCAACATATCATCAATCATCTTGGGGATCATATCACGAGGGACATTTTTCAGAGTACAGAAAAACCACAAATGTTCTTCAACAGTCAAACCACCAAACAACACATCGTGTTGGGGACACAATCCAAGAGCACTGCGTACCCCATCAATGTTGTCTCTGATGGAGTATCCGTTGATAATGGCATCTCCCCCAGAGCAGGGATACAATCCTGTAAGCATATTCATTGTGGTCGTTTTACCGGCCCCATTGTGACCAAGAAAGGAGGTAATCTGCCCTTCATACATGTTCAGTGACAAATCATCAACAGCAGTGAATTTGCCAAACTGCTTGCGCAAGTTGCGAATCTGAACACCAACCTTCATATCTGCGGGCTCCTTCTCGCAAGTGTTTACATCAGTAGTAACGTTGTTGGGGTCCAAGCAGTCATTTCTTTCTCCACTTGATCCAGTTCCACACCAGTAAGAAGGGGTAAGGAAAAAGTAAAATGGCTTTGGTACACCATACGATCCAGGAAACACAACGGAGATGTACCATCCAAGAAGAGTATACAAAGCAAAATCAACAAACTGCATCATAATGACATCACGGAATGTAAACTCATCTTGCACTACATTGGTATCCCAATTATCAAAGGTAACACCCTGGTCATAGTTCATGCGAATGCTGATGATAAACATACCATTATTACCACAAGAAGGGCCGGAAAGACATGTAAGCATCTTGGCCTCCCGTGAAACTTCATTGTACTTTGACTGAATCATAGAAAAAAATGATTGAAGAACAATGGATAACACAACAGTGGCAGCCGCTGCAACTTTGGCGCTACTACAGATGGCAGAAATAAGAGTTCCAAGTCCCATAAACATCAGGGAATACGAGAGAAAGAACAAGAAGGTAACACCAAAGTCACTGTGTCCAACCCAATAAAAGTTGAAGATACAGGTGAAGAGGATGCATAAGTAGAGATAGAAAACTCCATACACAACCCACCAACTCATCTCACTGATCCACCCACGGAGCCCCATCAGCTTCAACACTTCTGTAATTCTATCCTCCTTCTCTGCCACTTTGAACACAACCATAGTCATGGTGACAAACATATACGTCAACGCCAAGTAAAACCCAAACTGCATCACAGCTCCAGCCTGGACATTCACTTTATACGGCAGGAACGGATAGCGGTACATATTGGTGTTGGCAAGCTCGGGCATATCACCATTCCCTGCCGTGGTTTTGTTATGCAAAAAATAGGTCAAAGAGCGGTCCATAGTGTCCTGCAAGGTCCAGAATCGTCTCAATTTACCATCCTTTGCATCATCATAGTAGTCGCTATCATCGGGCTTTGCAGTGGCATAACTAGTAAAGGAGTTATACACATTTTTGGTATTTCCGGTGTACTTCGCATCCACTCGTACAGAATATTTAACATTATCAGAGGAGAGATCATCAAATACAACTCCACCAAAACAGTTATTACTCTCATCTGTACACCAATTGGCCATATTATCAATTCCTTCCACGTAGACAATATTCTCAGCCGTCAATGGCTCATTCGAGTACTCATATCTCGCACGGTTAAGCTCACTCAGCCAAGTGGCCACTAGGGAATCAGCTTGTGCCTTTGTCACAGTGGAGGAGGAGGTATCGTAAGAATAGGCAAAGTTGTACTTTTGAGTGTAGTTCATAAACGGGGAATAGTACTGCGCCTCAACACCATCAGGCATTTTATCCCCGCCCCCAATGAAAATCCCTATCGAGCTAAGGACAATAAAAACAATGGGAAGAAGAATCATCAACGCCGCACGGGCGGGACTTCTGAGAAGAATCCTCCAGTTCTTCCACAGAGTTAACTTAATCTGTTGGCGTTTGGACGACAACATTGTTTAGTTTTACTCTTTCGCACTATCGAATTAATAATAAATCTCTCTCCGCTTCGTGTCTTTAAAAGAAAAAGGAGATTTTCCGAAAAATAGTTTGAAAATAAGATAACGTATCTGTCTGCAGAACACCACACCAATCCCCCCTTTTATTCATTTTCCCATTGCACCCCACACGTTACTGTTATAATTACCATTCTCTTCTTTTCCTCTTCCTATTGTGAAGTGTCCCTCTAAAATTCTGCAGTAACCCGAAATTGGAAGAATAACTAAAAATGAGAACACGCGCGGTCCCTCGTTTGTAATTAGCGCTAACCTCTCTGATTGGCTAATCATGCCAGTTATCGCCCTTCTATAGAAAAACAAAAAGTAGAAAAAGCCCAAAAGAAATAAAAAAGAACCCCTTTGAACTTGCTCCTTTTGGTAATGTTTGATGACGTCACACCAACGCATCCATTCTATTTAACAAAGCCAAGTGCGTCACCGTTTTCAAAGTTCATTAAGGATGTGACGTCACAAAGACGTACATATGTTCATTAATCAAATCTGATGACGTCATAGCTCGATATCGTCCACTGTGAGAAGCTAAAATTATACTCCCTGAACTTCTTTTGTATAGCCCTATGTTAATCCACGAGCTTTTCACACCACAACTAGTGGGCCCGTGTCAACGGAATACGCAATCGTGACCTCACGACCTTTAAAAAAAAATCAGAAGCTGAATTGGTTTCAAGAGTCACCTTTGATTACGCGGGTCCGATGAAGGAAGGCCCTCCTGATGATAAAAATTAGAATCTCACAACGAAGTAAGAAACGAGAAAAAGTGTACCAGCCATTATTTATGTTTGACATATTCATCGTACAGGAGACTCTTCTTGAGAAAGGCGGTCATCTTATTGTTGAATCCGAGTTTTTGTCAACCAAGTGTCAAAGCAGCCGGCAATCACGGCCCCGCTCTCCAACTGAGGCCATGAGAGGCTTCCACTTTCGTATTTCGTTCAAGATGTGTAAGATGTAGCGGCTCATGAAAGTACCCGGCAAAAGGAGGCGTGGAAGGTTGAAGTTGGAACGTGAACAACACGGCCTTTTATGGACATGACAACAACACTCGGGGGGCCAATAGAAAGTGGGGGCTTTTTTATCTTGACCCTTTCTGTAATGGATTCAAAAACTTACTGCCCTCAGCGATTCTTTTTTTTTTTTTTTAAACACCGAATGATGGGGACAGTTGCAGAGATTCCTTGATTCATTGTCATCATCGCAATTGTCTCCACTTTTCGCACGCGCTACCTTTAGACTAGAGAAGCTGAAGGTTATTTGCTTCGGTAGAGCAATTGCATAATCACACTTCTATGCCCTCGGTAGAACAAGACGCATTTTGCTTGCTCAATTTGATCATCGAAACGTCATTCTTTCGTTATTTCCTTCCCTACCTCAGCAATAAACTTTTAAGAATATAACTAAAAATAGGATTCCAATCCAATTTCGAGTTCGTGAATATTTGAGAAGGTTGGTGAGCAAAGAACGTGGGGAGATTAGTTGATATATTTTATAGATTTCTGAGGAATAGCCACCGCTTCACGTGAAACTTCCTGCTTTATTTTTGAACGTACATCGGCATCCGTTCTTGGCAAAAAAAATTGTCTTCCTGCTCTTATATAAGATGACAGCGGACAAAACAAACAGATAACACAAAATAGTAAACCATCTCCCGATTTTACTCTTTTCACAATTTTTATAGGTAGAAAATAGCTACACATCTCTTCCCCCTCACTCCTTGCAACAAACCCCTCTTTGCAATTCTTGTTGCTTCTCCAGCATCTCCACCGCTTCGTCCACTCCACTAACAAACTGTTGGGCACTGAATAACACCGAAGTCACATGCCCACCAGGGATAAATCTATTCCGATACAACAAGGATTCTTGATCCTCTACTGCAGCCTCATCTCCACCCTTCTCTTTTTCTTTTTCATTACTATTGTTAACGTTGCGGAGGTTTGTCTCTTCCCAGCAGCCTGTTTCTTTGCAAGAAAATCCCATATTGGTGCAGATATGCTTCACCAACTCATGAAATTCTCTGCTGTATGTTGCTTTGACAATTTGGTCATTGGCTGCGGATATTGCAACTACTGCAAACTTCCTCTGGCCCCGGTCGGCGCAGTTAAAGGAAGCAGATGAGGAAGCGGAGGAAGAAAATGACGAGGATGAGGAAGAAGAAAGACCCGCTTCGAGTTTTGGCGACTTTGAACTTTTAATTCCATAACTGCCACTTCTTTTTCTTTTGTGCAACACATCATGATCCTCTTCCCCTTTCGTGCACAATTCACAATTGCCCACCACGGCCTCTGCTTCATCCTCTTCTCCGCCTGATAACGACCGTCGTACACATTGATGATTCCTCTCAAAGGACTTTATCATGGGATACCAAGCCAGTCTTTCATACAAAATTTCCTCTACGCTCCTCTTATCATCACATGGTCCTTTTCCTTCTTTATCCTTCTCTTCCACACCCTCCCCATATCCATTCATCGCCTGTTGCTCCCGCCTCTCCCGCGCAATCCCTTCCCAGTCAAACAAATGACGATATCCGCTATCCAAAAGATTATGAGGGCCCGTCGCTGGGACACAACACACTAAAAACATATCTCCACCAGCCAGCAAAGCAGAATGCATCCCCAAACAGGCCCCCATCGACACTCCTTTGATCCCAACTGCCACACCAGGCCATCTCTCCCTCGCCCACCGCACCAGCGCCGCTCCCTCCGCAGCAATCCCAAGCCCCATCGCCATAAAATGCGACACAGTCGGGCTCTCGAACGAGGATTGTCCCGTGGGTCGTCGATCTCCATAATACGGAGCCATCAAAAGCACAGAAACGTACCCACGCGCGGCCAAGGGCAACGCGTACTGCTTCCGCCGACGTTGGAAATATTCATCCCCAGTGGCCGGGAGGTGAACAACAATGCCTCTGATTTTCTTACACTTGGAAGAAGTACCAGAGTTAGTACCATTCCTCTTTCCTTTCTCCTCGCACTCCTCCTTCCCTTCTTCGTCTTCTTTTTCTTTCACAATTGGTTCGATAATCTCAACACGTCCCCAGCGAGTGTGTTCCTCTTCCAGAATATCCGCAACAGGACTTTTAAACTTCCCCCGCCAAATCCTCACACCCGCCTTTTCTAATAAATCCTCTTCCTCCTTCTCCTTCTTCCTTTTTGCATGTCCTTCTTTCTCCTCCTCCTCCTCTTCCTCCTGTGGAGGATCCCTCACCATTCTAATCTCTTTCAGCATCTCCCCACCTCGTCCAGACAACATCAGCTCGTCCCCAAGCCGATACACCCGCTCCACATCACTCCCAAGCCCCTTTGGAAACTGCAATTGCCCTTTTCTTCGCTTGAGCACTGAATTCACCCACAAATACGCGCTATCAAGAAACCCCCCAAGCAAACCGAGCATAATCAAATCCGTGTCTTTCCTAATTTCTACTTCTTTGTTAGGTAGGGATCGATTCAATAAAAGACAAAAGGATTTTTATTTCAAACCAGTCAAAACTGTCAAACAAATAAAATAAATTGACGAAAATAACCAGCAGGATGACGGGAGCCAGTGATGCACGTGGTCCACTCACTCACTCAACTATTTGTAGTGCTTGACTTCAGCAACAGCTGCAAATTGCAATGGCACGTGAGGCGCTGTCACTTGAGCAGCAGTGCAGTCACGGGGAACCTCTTTGCTCGGGCTTACCAAATACCAACAACAGCTGGAATTCGCTGAGAATAAAAACAAAGGCTGCCAAGAACTTCTCCGGACAGACCTGTTTTTTTTTTTTTTTTTTATACACCCGACTATAATTTTTAATTTTCAT
>PDIM01000073.1:76823-97516 GCA_002811675.1 Ichthyosporea sp. XGB-2017a | reverse complement strand
CAGCTCGAAGAGCCTCCCCAGCCGCTAACCGCGCTGCACTCTTCACCGTTGCCTTGCTGGTAATCTCGATTATTCTACACCATCACGCCAGCCAGGTCCAGCGTGTGCCAGAGGGGCAGTCCGGCTGGGACGGGTATGGCCCCAATACAAAGAATCCCTTCTCCTCGGAGAATATGAAAGGGAATTTTGATAATCAGCTGCTGGCCTGGCTGTTTCGGGGTTTATTGGGGTTTGCCTCCATGGATGAGGCGGAAAAACCACCGCTGTATAAAATGCGGGAGTTGATTAAGAACAGAAAGAAGGAGATTTCGGATATTCCGTCCTCGTCTCTTTCTTCTTTCCCTTCCTCTCCTTCCTCTCCTTCCTCTCCTTCCTCTCCTTCCTCTCCTTTTTCTCCTTTTTCTTCTTTTTCTTCTTTTTATAAAGAAGTGGAAAAGGAAGGCGGGGGAGAGGAGGAATTAGCGGCTTCGTTGACATCGTTGGCGGGTAAAGACTTGTCCTCACCCGACTTGTTATTGGACGCGGGAACGGTGAGGAAAAAGGGGCTGGAGCGGGAAGTAGTAGATATGCTGAATGAAGATATGATTCTTGGAAAGTCTGTGGTGTTGGATAATGGGGACAGTCACGATGATGATAAGGGAATTGGTAAAGAAAAAGAAGGATACGGAAGTACAAACGGAGAAGAAAGTAAAAGGAAAGAAAAGGAAAGACAATTGGAAGACGAGAAGACTTTAGAAAAGGAGGCTTATCGTGGGGGGGCACCACATGGTGTGTCGCTGGAAGGAAATATATCAGCGGCCAAAGAAATGTTCACCGTTCCATTGACACCTTCTTCGAAAGCGAATTCGAAAGCTCGTTTAAGGTTTGTTATGGAGAAGGATGGTATGAAAAAAGTCAACGCACAGGTGAAGAAGTTTTCTAAATTCGCTTATGAGCCTGCCGTGTGTGAAAGATATTTCACCCCAATGAAAATTTATCCTCCATATACTACAGTTACCATCCGGGCGTGTGCGGTGGATCCTCGCCTGGCAATTGCAGAGAAAGCCGAGGAGGAGCGGCAGCATGAAAGAGATGCTTTGCGTGCCGATAAATCCCGTAGGTGGGTCCCCGAGAGTGATGATGCGGGTAAAGAAGATTTAGTAGGAATGAATGTTCATGGATTGAATACGAGGCAGAAATGGAACGGCCCAAATGCATGGATAGGGATGAGCGGATACCGCTACGGGCCTGGAAAAGATAAAATCAGCAATTCTAAGTTTGCCTCGTCATTTAGAAAAGAGCACGTAGAAGGTATTATGCGGCAAAAACAAATTCAGTTGGCTGCTGCAAATGAAAATATGGCAAATAATAAGGGGCGCATAAAGAGGCGACGACCAGTAGATAATGAAAAGACGCAGAGAAAGAAGCGATCTGATTCTTACTCATCAGAAAGTGGGGTGCGGTATATCTACACCTCCCAGCAGGCTGCATCTGAACCCGATATTGACTACATCCCATATACTGGACCGGACACTGGGCCAGCTGATGAGGAAAATGAGAATGTTTCCCGTAAGGCAACTGGCGATTTGGATCATAATAGCGATGGGGTCCTGGATATTGATAATGATGATGGTGACGATGAGATTAGCCCAGGAAACGAAGATGATCCGGAATTACGGGACCGGCGAAGAAGATGGGGTGGAAGTACTTTCTTCACCGGTGACGCCCTGAAAGTGATTTCGGAGCCGCGAATGTTTGTAGGGGAGATGGTTGTGGCTCGAGCTGAGACCGAACACAAAAAGCATCCCTTGAGTGATTCCAAAGAGTCAAAAAGAAAAGTCGGTATATACGGGTGGCAAAATGGGCAAAGCCCATCGTTCTCTGAAGAAGACTCCTCAAGGACATTTACAAAATTTGAAAATATTTACAGCAAATATTTCTTTTTGTCTAATGCGATACAGATCCAACCAAAGGTCCACCGCGTCACTCTGTACAAGGATGCTAAAATTGAATACCCAAGCAACAGTTTTAAACCAACCTCTCCATACAACGCATCACAAGTCCGCCCCGAGTTCCAGCCGTCTCAGTTCAAAGAAACAAAAGACCCAATGGAGGAGATATACTTTGAATCGGGGAAAATGTTCACAAAGCAAGCTTTTCTGTATGGAACCATCACCATTCATGTGAAACTTCCTGTCTTTCCCGGAGCGTTTCCTCAGATATATCTTCGACCCGCCTCTGATGAAATGTTTTCTCCTTACACACACGAGTATCCGCTCACCCACCCACAGAAGGGACAAAAGTGGACTAATCGTGCAACGTATCCTCGCTCGTCTTCAGGAGACAAGATTTCAGCGTATGGCTACCAGTGGAGTTTGTTGAAGGACTACAATGGTCTTAATGGCATCTGTGATATTGGCCCTCTGAAACAAGATTCTGGGGAGCATTTACAACTTGATTCTAAAAAACACTCAGTCTATCAACCACCCGAGTGGATACACACACCCCTTTCGAAAGAGGACAAAGTAAATTGGAGGGGCAGTAGTGCGAAACGGGAGCACTCGTATAGCAAACTCCGCTGTGATCGCATGGTCACCAAATGGCCTTTTAATGGTGAAATCCAGCTACTATCGTTGTTCACAGATACAATGGGCCAGGCACCCCCTCCTGCCCATCAGCACAAGTCATACT
The DNA here is from genome assembly GCA_002811675.1 of Ichthyosporea sp. XGB-2017a. NCBI lineage: Eukaryota > Ichthyosporea > Dermocystida > Chromosphaera > Chromosphaera perkinsii. Next base: position 94,846 of record PDIM01000073.1, on the reverse strand, counting down.
ACCAACCGGTTCAGGAGCCATACTGGCAAGGGATATTTGACACAAACACGGGAAGAATGGGGGGCCCGGGGTCTGGAGATACACCCTGTGGGTGTGACTCGGTTTCCAAGACGTATAGTGATTCTTTTGATGATCAAGAAAATGAGAGAACATTGGACGTAGATGAAGTGCTCAGTCAAGGGATGCGAAGACCATTACGGGCAAATGCGGGGCTGACGTATGCCATGCCTGCCTGGAAGAGTATTTTATCCAGCAATTATGACAGCGGCTTGGAGAATTTGGTAAAGAATCTTAACCAAAATCAACGTGAGGCGGTTAAAACGTTGATGGATAAGAAAATGGACGAGCTCCGACGTGCTCATGAGTGGGGCGAATCAGAAGAGGATAAATACCGTAGTCCATACTCGCTAATTACTACACGAGAAAGAGAGCTAAACGATATGCGCAAGCTTGCAAAAATATTTAAATTTGGAACGTTATCGAGGTTTGATGATCCAAAGTCTCGCTTCCAGGATATGGTAACACCAGGAGTAAAAGAGACTTTGGATTTATTTGGCTATCCGGAAATGTTCAGCAGCTATCTTGAAAACTGGTCCTCACAGGAGGTACTACAGGAGAATTACGAGTTTGTGTGGAACGAATACCTCACGAAAAAATTTCTCCGAAAGTTCTCGGACTCAGGAAAGGTTAAACCATTGGCTGACGATATCCGGACAAGGCGTGCCGAGGATAAAGATAAAGAGAATCGGTTGGGCGGTGCAAGTGATGAACTTGAAGAGCTCCTGCGCAATCTTGAATCTCTTAAAAAGGGTGAAAATATGGATACTGAGGAAGGAGATGTCGACCACGAGGATAACGGTAGACATAAATCACATGGCGGTGGGGATCATCTTGATGAAGAACAAGACCATGTGGTTCACGAAAACGATGAATTCCCACCCATTGAAGATCGTTATCAGTTCCAACCGACCCGCATGTACTTCCCAAGACCCTCACCGTTTGTATATGGAGACAGCTATCATGCTGCGTCGGTGTACACCACCAACGGGGAACCCTTTGAGCGATATGAGTACGGAAGTCGAGTGCACTCTTTCACTGTGAGGTGGACACCCGATACACTGAGGATTCTACACGATGGCAGAGTGGTTTTTGATTTGCTGCCTGAAACGTCTGACTCTGTAACAGAAGATGGGAACCACGATGGGATATACGAAGAAAGGCCCAGGGACAGTAAAAAAACTACGCAAAGCAAGCCCGACTCTCAATTTGATCACCAGCAGTCACTGTACATGGAGCGACTACGGGAAATTATTCCTTGCAGTCCAATGCGATTAGTAGTTGAATACCAAGTGGCAGAGGGTGACACAGACACTCGCTTCCCTGTAAAGAATACTATAGATCACACCGATCACAATATTCGTAAGTATATGAGAGAGGTGGCAAAGGACCTCGATGAGGCAAATTCCAAATACGAACAGTATGTCGAAAAGATTAGACGAAGAGAGCGGGATGAGAAACTAATTCGCTCGCGCAATAGTGAAAGACATAGTTCAACCACAAACCAAGGTAGTAGCCACACCGATGACAATATGCCGGCCGACGACGCGTGGTACATTGCTGAGCGAACTCGTCGCAGTTCTGAAAATACCGAATCTACAAAAGTTGTGGAAACCCTTCACGTGAGCCCAAATGATCATGCCAAAGGGAAGCGCAAAGTGCTGAATGATGGCGCGCATATGTTTCTCCGGAATGTGGATGCGGCGAGTGTGTATGTGATAGGAATGGAATACACGCCGCTCACGGATCGAGAACTAAAACAATATAGTCTTCAAAGAGAAAAAAACGCAAGCACATCAACGTTCCCATGGCTGTCCATGCTCAATTTGAATGAAAAGAAAATGGATCAAAACCGTAGGCAATGCCCGGGGTACTTTAAATCCCCTTCATCACCTTTGCAACAAGAAGTGATCCCAGAAACGCCCAAAGAAGACTTGAAAAGATCCAGGCAAGGTACAGAACACAATCGTCGTTCAGTACCCCTTGATGCCCAAGTGAAAGACTTGGAGACAACAAGTCCGAACTTTGATCCCGCCTCATCTTCGAGTCTTTTATTTCCAACCTATCTGTTTGATAGTCGCGGCCTGTTGCTTCATGGGAAATCTAATCTCCTTGCACCCCGTCTGCCTCGTCTTATTCAATCGCTTCAGCCGACAGCACTTATCAATGCGGCTCTCGATACGAATCCAACAGAGTACACCTCTAGTGATGGTAAAGATGCTTCTCAAATATTGAAGAAGAGAAAAAGTGGCAGGGAAAACGCCCTAGAGATGCTAGATGCAACATCGAAGGAGAACCTACTAAAGGATATTAGTGTAGATTTGAACACAATACCACCAGACGGAATAGCCGTTAAACCTCATGACCCCATGCACGGATTGGGATTGAGAAAGTTAAACGAGCTATCTGGATCGACGGACGTTTCTTTAAAGCCCAACCCCGGTGTGCTCATTGGCATTGCGGGTGATGCGGTTGCTCGTGATGCAGAAAAAAAGAGTAAGCCAAATGTTGCCAGTGTTCTTGAAAAGGGGCAGGATTCGGGCAGCTCTTTTCCTCTTGCTGGTTATTCTGATTTGCGTTATCGAGCGATGAGGGATATAAAAGTCATTGGGCTTGAGCTATTCGAGACGGTTGGGCGCTTGACGGCCTTAACGGACCTACAGGATGATACATACGAAAACATGACCTCATTGGTCGACCATATGAGCACGATAGCGCTTTCAGTGGTTCAGTTACGTAAGGTGGCAATCAACAACACCCATCCATCCACCGATGGTAAAACGTCTTCTGTGAATGTTATAGCGCGATTGGATAAAGCCGTGAAGATGACCCATTCAGTCTTGATGACATGTCAAGAAATTGCAAAAGAATGGGCAAATACGGCAAGCAAATATCATCGATTGGTGGAAGCCCTTCACAGTGTCCAGGGCATTTACGTCAAGTTAACAGACTTATTTTCCTCCGTATCCTCATTTGTTCAAGAGCGTATTGATCCCTTGGGGGATAACTTTGCCACTTCCTTTCTTTTGCACTCCTCGCGGTATGCAATCATTGTATCACAGCCGGAGGTATACAAACGCATGGAAAGAATCAAAACATACATTACACGGAATGATCATGTACTACTCAAATTGCTCCCGGATGCAATGTCAAGTTGCTTTGGAGAGGGAGATGGTGAAACCGAACTGGAATCTCATGCCCAACAAGTCACCTCTCAATACTTGCAATACGAATGGTGTGTGAACCTCCAAGCGCTCCTTCAGGAGAGCCGTAGTCACATCATGAAAGTGCGTCGAATCGAGTTTGAGCTTGTGTACTGGATGTTTCATCTCACAGAAGATGTAGCGCAATCAGAGCGCAGCTTGCCCCATAATAAGGTCTATCAATATTTGAAGTCCTCCAACACCTGGTGGAAGCGCGATATTGGGCGTGCTACGGAGAAGAAAGTTGTTGACCTATTAACACCAAAAGATAAACAAGATTTCGCAACAAGCACGTCGTTTCTGCCCGTTGTGTCAGAGGATCCCACCGCTACCCCCGAAACAGATGGGCAAAAGCCACCAAACGCTACTCCGGAAACAGATGGAGAAAAGCCACCAAGCGCTACTCCGGAAACAGATGGAGAAAAGCCACCAAGCGCTACTCCGGAAACAGATGGAGAAAAGCCACCAAGCGCTACTCCGGAAACAGATGGGCAAAAATCACCAACCGCTACTCCGGAAACAGATGAACAAAAGCCACCAGGGCAACCATCACCCGAACCGGACGGTATCGAAAATAATGTAGATCCTAAACTCACAATCTCCGCTGGCTTTAATGACAACGAACCCGTCTCGACAATCGGCCCCGAAACAACAGTGACAAAGCAACGGAGGAGCACAGGTCATAACATAGACAAACCTATTGACGATAAGATGTTCAAATTGCCCAATCTTGGTGGGGAGAAGTTAGGACCAACTATTGTATCACTTTCCGCCGCTGCTGACAGATCATCATTGGGGGTGACTAAGGATGACAATGAGCTGGGCGGGAGCAATGAAAATACGATAAATCGTACAATGGATCAGCACGTGATGAAAGTCTACCTTCAGTACCAGAATGTTGTAATATCTTTGGTAGATAGCATTCGCAATTTACCAAACAGTTGGCCTATGGATTATCTGGCGCTGGGATTGGCCTATAATCGCAATCATTTCTACTCACAATACCTGCCCTTCTATGAACGCACATTGTACGGCCATTGCTCCCCACAGGCCCCGGTGCTGATGAGCGAAGGCAAATGTGATGGGCTTTTGAAAGCAAAAAAGAAAAAAAGTTCCCGCTTAATTAGCCGCGACAATAGTGACAAGTCGCAGCCTGGAGCAATTGATTATTTCTATTACATGGGAGATCAATGCCCCACCCGAAGGTTCCAAGAATCTGTATCCCCTCTTCTTGCACTCTCAAAATGGTTCAGTTCAGATGGAAGCTTTGTAGAGGAACAAAACACCGATGAACAAGGCCACATCGCATCCAATGACAACGACGATACCCGCAAACAAGACAGTCAGAAGGAGACAGGGCCGCTGTTACGCGATAAAACATCAGCGTATGATATTCCAATCCTCGCCAGCTGTGTTCTTGGAGGCAGCAATCCTCCTCGCACTGGTCACACTTTGGCAGGATACCGTGGCATGGGAACTGAGAAGAAGAAAGAACAGGAGAGAGATACTGTGTCTGTCCTCATCACTGGAGAATGTGTCAATATCGACACGGACCTAATGCGGAGGATATATGCGGAAAATATGATGTGCTTGCGGTACGAAGATTGACCAAATAGTAATTGCTTAAGTTTTAATTCCCTTGAGGGAAAACTCAAAATAAAAACACAAAAATTGAACAAAAATTGAAATACGCATCAATGGAGAGGACTGGTTGCGTGGTTGCGTTACCTAGCAACGGATTTGCTACATACTACAGATACAGTACTGTAAATATTTTCAATTCCTTTCCTTCAAACTGAAATCATGGCCCACTCCAATAGTCACATAATTAGTGATCAGAATAATATTAGGAGTTATATAAAAAAAAACAATAAAAAAATAAAAAAAAGAAGAGAAGATAAAAAATATTTTTTTCTTTTTTCGTGTACCCTCTATTTAACATTTACTGGAATGGACCACGCTGAAATTTTCATCAAATCCTCCTTTTATTTTTTATTTTTTTATTTTCCGGTGTCTTATTTTTATTTTTATTTTTGGATTCTCCTTTCTTATTTTCAAAAGCATCTTTCATTTTGTTATTATTAATTCCCAATATTATTGATATATAAATAATGCCAAGGGGGATCTCCATTCTGTCCTCTCCCCGGGTGACACTCCTCCTCCTCCTCCTCCTCTTTTTCATTTTCATTCCCCCAATAGTCCACTCCGCAAAACACTCCTCCTTCTCCTCCTCCCCGCACCTCTCCAAAAAGACCCCCAAGAAGAACACACAACACCAACTGCTACACACAGTCCCCAAATTAAAAGCCCAGAAGAGACTGCCACCCAGCAGGAAGAAGGAGAACAAGAAGACAAAGCAGATAGTCCCTGAGATAGCCCTGAAGCAGAAACAGGCAACACCCCCAAAGACCAAAAAGCACAGCTACCCGAAGAAAACTAATAGTAAGAAGATGAAACAGACCAGTGTGAATGAGAAAAAGACCCCCGTGCAAAGCGGGAAAAGGCAGGGGAGTAGCCACAGTACGTCCTCTGTGACTGCTCCCTCCCAGAAGAGGCAAAAGGCCTCTTCTCATGGACCTTTACAATTGAAGGAAAAAAAGAACCATGATAAGAATTTGTTTCCTGGTAAAGGCAGGGGTAAAGGTAAAAAGTATTGGAAAGCCGCTGCTCAGAAGACTGGACAGTTAGCTTTGACTAGTTCCACGCTAGAGGAAATAGCCGAGCAGTCAGGCCTCAATCGCAAGTGGAAAAAGAAAAAGGAAGAGATGGAGAAGGTAGACAACAGGCCAGAGCAAGGCCCTATGAATGCAAAATATCTCCAGCTGACTCCTTCCCATTTTGGTTTAAGTAAGGAATTGCCAGATCCACAAACCAACACGGACGCCTTTTTGAATGAGTGTAAGGTGTACGTTGAGACTTTTGAACTTGATCCACAGCGAAGAGAGAAATACCTAAAGCTTTATAAATTCACAGAAGATGCAATAGCTAGTAAAACAGCCGTTAATTTATTGGGATATGATACCGATAATGATATTGAAAAGGACGAGGAGGGAGAGGAGGAAGGTGTGGATGTTTTGGCACCAAAGACGGCACACACGCCGACTAATAAGCAGAACATGCAAAGGCCTAGAAGAAGAGGAAATGGTGGAATCATGACTTCTGTAAGGAGCTTATCTGATCAGGAAAAAGACAAGGTTGTGTTGTTACATGAAAAGGCTGAAGAAAAGGAAAAAACGGACAGAGAGCGTGTGGAGGCACTCAGGAATATAGCCAAAAAGAGGAGCAAGGGAGGGAACTTGGGCAAAGAGGAGGAAAGGTCCTCTGTCATCGGTGAAGCTGGAGATATTAGCATGCTAACTAGCACTGAAATTAAGAGTCTGGATCCGACTACGTTGAAATATTTTGCGCAGAAAGGAACATTGAGAACAAATATCACAGTTCCCGGCCCCTGCAGTAAAGGAATCGAAAGGTTATTTGTTCGGAATGAGCTTCGCGCCGACAATGCACTCGCCAACGTGAATCTTTTAAGAGTTATGCCCATGGTTTTGGAAGACTTGGTTTTTAGGCAAAAACCAGCCGGACGCAATCCCTTTGCAGAGTTGCTGTATTATTACCTTAAAGTTCAATTGGCGGATACAGGGTTCAAGTGTGGGTGGAACAATGGTGGAATGAAGCTACAACCTGAGTACGCGTTGCGCTTAAACCGCCCGTCTCCTACGATGGATATCAGCTTTCGTCTCCAGTTTGGTGCTAGCAGTGCCCTGGTGCTTCAAGATGAAAATCTTCCTTATATGTCCACCGGGGATTCTACGAATGAAGGAGAGAATTACGTATATATTCAAGGAGTCCCTTTGAAATACAATCCAATGGATAACCCATCCCGTGGAGCAGAGCCAAGTTCGAAGAAAACTTGGAAAAAAAGTGACCCTGGTTCCATATGGGTCAAATACTTTCCCGATGAAAGCTTTGAAGGTGAGAATGATGATTTGCAGCCACCTGAATTAAACGAACAAAATCCAAACGAGCCACTGGTCTTTAAAGCGCTTCCAGGCGATCCGCCCACAATGAGGGGTGAAGTACGAGAAGAGAAGCTTTTTGCAGTGCCAACGTATGGAGAAAAGTTCCCTGCTTTGGGTGCTGTGATCGGTCCCATTTCTTTTGTGGAGCGATACCTTCCATCAAAGGCAAAGAAAGTCAACAGTAAATTTTACCTTATCCAGTTTTGGGTTGATGTGAGTTTGTCTGTGGTGCCCAATCGACATTTTGAGGCTGAAAAAATGATTTTCGAAAGTGACACAGAGGCCCTCAAAAGCAAAAAAGAAGTCATCACCACATCTATTGTGAGGTATCGTATCTCTCTGGCGAGGAATGAAATGATTCAAAATCCGAAGTACGTTCTTCCAAAGGGATATGTCCCCGAACAAGGTAATGTCATTTTTGAGTGGACGCTTCCAATGCAAAACCAAACCAACGTAAGGACCCCCACAGGTGCAGTCAAAGGTATACCACCTGTCTCTAATTTAGTTAAAGCAATGGCTTTGAGGTCTACAATCCATGACCAAAGTAGTTCAATGACTCCTCTTGCAGAAGCATCTTATTATGTGTTTAAAAATCAATATGTAGTGGGCAATATAGGGTCTCTGGATCAGAGCCAAGGTCTGGTCAAGACCTTTGTTCCGCCAATGCAGGATGGACAGGCAATCAATATACAGGACTATTTCCTTCAGGGCAAAAAGGAAGCCCACACAAAGACATGGAACGTCAGCGAGACGAGGCCAAGGACAAACAAAACTTTCCTGAGCGCCCATAAACTATCGGAGCAGTACCTGACCAATGCTGGTAATATCATCTTTACTAACTTGCATATAAAAGTTAGAAATGTTGCATGTGACATCAAAAGCGGTCTAGGCGACAAGGGCTTGAGTGAGCATGAGCAGGAAATATTTCAACAACTAAGAGTTGGTGCCCCTCAAATCGAAAATCTTAGAAAATTGTTTATGGATATGAATACCAATATGGAAGAAGTGACTACTGATTATTGGCTAAAGATACTAAACGATCATGAAGTCCAAGGCAACCAAGGTTCAGGCCTAAATTCGCAGAAAGGATCGGTGGTAGACTACTACACACAGAGAGTGAGAGACCTCGAGGGTGATATGGAAGCGAAATCCGTCACAGGCCGTTTAATTTAGTGCACCGATTGCGTTCTACTAGACATCGCTTAAGCACTTGTCCTGCACTCATCAACACATATATTTTAATAAACGATTTATTATATAGCTATATTCTGTAGACTGTAACTCATAATTATTCACTATTATTATTGTAACTTTTTTCTATTATTATTACCTTTCTAGCGTTTCACTTTGCTGTTCCTTCTAAAGGGGATTCACAGTACCGTACTTCACTTGATAAATCTCTTTCCGTGCCCACGAGTTTACCGTCTTTCCATCCAGCTCGCGTTTTCGATTATCAATCTCTGTTTTTGCTCGATTCCGCCAAGTACTCAGTAGAGACTTGACTTTCTCATCAACCTTATCCCAAAACTGCATCACCACTTGATACCGTCCATTCCCTCTGGCATTGGGCAATATCGTCTGTGACTCATTGCTACATTGCCAGTCATACACCTCCACAGTAAAATCCCCACCCAACACATAATTCCCAAACAACTGCTCCCGGGTGACCGCATCATTGGGAAATACTGATTTACTCTCATCATAAGCCCGTTTATCAACTGTCACTAGCCCCTCCACGTTGTCATCATCGATAACGCCGCCCGTAACATCCGATGTGGTAGCTTCATACACAATGGATCTCCCCGCAAGCGTGGCCAGATAAACCGCTTTTCCATCATCTCCACTCATTTGCCGTCCTTGAATATGATTCAGCTTGATTGTTCGTCCCAATGGAGGATGTGAATTGTACGCTCTCGATCTCCCTCTCGTGTGTGGATGCCTAAACTCCACAACTCTCGCCTCCGCCACCGACATATCCTTCGGCAACCTCTTCAAAATATCCGTTTTGGCCTCGGAGCTATCTCCCGATGATGAAAAACTCATTCCACGGCGCTGCAATTTGAATTCTTCCTCCGCCAGCATCTTCAAGTCTTCCATCGTGGTGTCCATCCCATCTCTTTGCTGTATCATAATCTTTGTCACTTTGAAATACCCCAATACCAACTTGACCACCTCAATTTCCGTCTGCACAGAGCCGCGATCTCCGGCATTAAGGCCCACCTTACTCTCCGCCTCCCAATCTTCATTCGCATTGGATGTGAGGTAAACCAAAAACCCAATCGAGTACACAAGCACACCACATCGGTTGGCCGATTTATCGCGATACACGGACCAGAAGAGAAATCGCTCGTTCTTTAAGTCTGCTGCCTCCATTATCTTTACCCCATTTGAGTACTTTTCCTTCACCACAGCGATTTTCTGAGCCAGTTTTGGAGCCCCAAATTGGTACATTTTTGTTTGACTATTCGGCTGCTCATCCAATTGACCCGAAGACTGCTCATCAAAATCCGCGGTGGGCGAATAAAATGTCAACACAGACGCCCGCGCCTTTCTTAATCGCACATTTTCGTGTATTAATCGATCATTCACCACGCGAACATTATTCACCAACGGATACAAAGAATCATCGCCCTTTTGGGACATATCAAACCCGCCCAGATACGACGGCTCGATTTGACCAAAAAATCCCATCGCGCCCAATCGAATCTCCCACGAGAAGGTCAAATGAACCCCATCAAAGGGATCCGGGACCCTCCACGGGCGACAAACAATCAAATCATTGAATTTCTGTGCGAGATTTGCATAGAAAAGCATCATCAACGATGACGATATCTTCTGAGTGACTAGAAAATAAAAAATCTTTTCAATTAACCGAAATGATTTAGTTGCGGGCTCCATCGTTCCCCGATTACGAAGCCACGCAACCAAATCTGCATCCTTTGCGTTTCGCAACAACGCTCGGGATTGGATTCTACTCGAAATGAACTCGGGAGAATGCACAGATCCATTTGGGTCTTCCTCTTCTTGGCTTTCCACCTGCTCAAACTCATCATCCACCTGCTCATCCACATTTCCGTTAAACAACCCGAAGAAATAATTCCGAGCCGGGCACGTCCACGGGTCCACCTGTCGGTTATAATACACCTCGTAGACCATTTCCTCCAGCGCCTCCTCCGTACTGGCGGACTTCAACGCGGGCATGTCCCTATAATCAGCCCAGTTGATACGGATCAGGGAATTGATAAAAGCGAGTTTGTCCGGGAAGATGTCAGTGGAGAGGGTCGTGGGGAGAACTTGTTGGGGTGTACTCGTTTTGAGCGTTTGGGCTGTTTGTGCGACTTTGGGAAGATTTAGTGATGTGGAAAGGAGGAAAAGGATAAAGAAAAAGGATCGCTGGTGGTTAGTCATTGTTTGATTATCTTTTTTTTGTGGGTGTTCTTCTGTTTTTTTTGTTTTTCTTTTCTGGAAAGATTAAATAAAACGATGAAAAAAAAATAAAAAAATGAATAAATAAATGAAAAGTGCTAATTTAAAATAAAAGACAAGTAAAAAAAAAAACTTGAAACCAAAAATTAACTGTTCAATTGCCACTTCCAGATATAACCCTAGCAATAGACTATTGAATCCCTACACGTCTCTTTGCCCGTTGCTATGCATTTTTTTTCCTTTGTGCCAGAATTTTAAAATTTTAAAATATTTTAGGGCGGCGCAAAGTCGCAACTGCTTTTTTTCTTTTTCTTTTTCTTTTTCTTTTTCTTTTTCTTTTTCTTTTTCTTTTTCTTTTTCTTTTTCTTTTTCTTTTTCTTTTTTGTTTATTTATTTTGGTTGATTCAAATATCAAAAATATTTAAAATCAAATCAAAATTATAAATTTCCACTGACGTTTGTTCGTCTTTTGACTGCAAAAAAAAAGAAAAAGCGACAATATTTCCAAATTTTCGTTATGTTTGGGATTTCCTTTTCTCGTCCCTGCCCTCCTTTTCTTTTTCTCTTCTTCCCTTTTCTCCTTTTGTTTCTCTCCTTTTCACTACACGTCTACGCAGACCCCTTCATCAACCCTAGCAACGAGTTACCATCCAGCTTCTTTGTTAACTTTATCGGTGACTCCCAAGCGACATCTCCACGCGAATCGGAATATCGCCTTGAGCAGAGAACAATCCAATATCTCCACCAGTACCTGAACTCAAAAGGGATTAGTGATATCTCCAGGGCGGCAACCAATATCACAAGTCACCTTGACCCTGGCAACGCGCAACACGTGGATGCTGTCAGGAAATTTATTTTTGACAAAAATCCAACCCTCTATGACAATGTGTTCATGATCAACGACTATAGCTTCCTCCAGGATGCCTATCCGTTTCTAAAGCAACTGGTTGCTATGATAATTGCAGGGGAAAACCGCGAAGAGGACCCCACCAGTCCTCGTTCATCCAAAGACAAAGTCACTTATGAAAAATTCATTGGCTCTTCCAATATTGTCAAACTTGCCGCTGCAGAAATGACTGATCTCGCTTCCAAATACATTTTGTGTGATTTCACCTATGCACCGTCTCAGTCCTCCCTGTTAACACTTGATCTGGAGTGGGAACAAGTCCGTTTTGCCGATGGGACTCTCCCGTTGTTCATCAAGGCCCTTGTTCCAGGCCAGAAAGCCTCATCCAAAAAGGATACCAGGTTGAATAAGAACGTGAGATATGTCGGCGAGAAATCTCTTCTGCATTTCGGAATTCCTCTTGTGGCAGCAAATACCACCGCGGGGACTTCCACCGGATCAGGGGGTTATATTTTCTATACCGATGCGGATGACTTTGACCCGAATTTGGGGTCCCAATTGCTACCGATTGGTAAAGGGAAAAATCCCACAAAAGCGTACACGTACGGCTATGATTTACCGCAGAGGGCACAGAGGAGGATTCTCGTACAGAAGGAAATTTATGATCCGCGAATGAGAGAGACACAATTGTACACAAATGATCCCCGCGTGCGATATGCGTTTTTCCACGTAGAGAGGGCAGGGGGAACATTTCAGAATATCACAGTGATTATTACCTTGGTTGGGTGGCAATTGTTTCTCACCACCAATCCAAATATGTACGCAGAGGTGGAGATGCAGTCACGAACCTCGAGTGCTTCTAATGCAGTGATGAATTCCCCGGTGATCAAAGTGGATATGTCTGGTTATGAGGAGTATCATTTCACGTATGCCCCGCCAAAACAAACCGCTAAAACACAAAAAACCAGCAGAGGATATTTTGATCGGGCAAAGATTCGACAATTCGCAGAGGAGAAATTGGCCTCGTTGCAGGAAAACTGGAGCCAATCTTCGAGAAGTTCGGGTTTTATGGAATCGGGTGGTAATGCGACATTTGTGAAATATGTCAGTGCCCATTCGCAAGGCCGATCTGGCTATTTTGATGTGAATCAAACACGATTACAGGCGCCTCTTTCCCGCACCCTCGAGCTGGTTCCTATCGGGGTGGCGACACAAAAACGAGGAAGGAAAACTGTTACATTGACTGGCAAAACACTCAATGGCAGAGGGGAAGAACCGGGGGGCCTTGGATCGTTGGATAAGTTTGCATATGACTTCACCAGGCGGATGTATCCACAGGCGGGGGTATTGTGGGGTGGACTGATGCGGGAGATGAAATACAGATCGTACGTGGTGTATGGCAATGTTGGAGTTACCGTGAAGGGGTTACAGTGTTCAATGGATCCAATGATGGCAATGAACGATACAAGTACAGATGCGGGCGCTACAAGATTACAATGGGAGCAGGCTGAAAGAGTGTTACTTCCGTTGTGGAAAAACTATCAGAACATCACAAAGAGACATATTGAAGAGCAGAACAAGGCGGAGAAGGAGCAAAAGAACAAAGTGGCAGAGGGAGCAGAGAGGGTGATCAAAAATAGTATTATTGAGTTGTATAACGAGATTAAGAGCGGGGATGTAAATGCATCCGCTATGCATAAAACCTCTCTGATTAAAGGAACAACGAAGCCATCCTTCAAACGAGACGTACCCCAAGTAGAGTAATCCGTATGTAGAATAAAAAGAGAGAAACACAAAAATATTATCATCACCAAAAAAAAGTCTTGCAGGATCCTTTTCTTTTTGTTTTTTGTTTCATTTTTAATGTTCTTATGTACATATAAATTCTCATTCATGGACTACTTGTAACAGCACCGGCTCAAACACTTTAGTAAGCTCAATCAGGCGGGCTCGACTAAGGTTTTCCAGCCACAAGATCTCCTCTACATGTACATTGCCTCGGAAGTAGCAACACAATCGCTTGAACAGGTAATAATCCTCCATAGAAGGCTGAATCACTTCCTGAATGTACGCCTCCTCGTACGGATACAATCCATCCACCATTTCGTTTTGGGCATATGCGTCCACATCTTCCACCACAGTCGGGTATCCGTCTTTTTCACCAAATAGCATTGTGCTGTTGTCATCGCTATACTCTTTTTCCAGTATTTCCATTTGTTGTTGTAACCACAATCGTTTTTGTTCTTTGTCCTTGGCAACCATTTCCGCGCTAAGCCTACGCGAGGCACCCTCCGAGCCGTTGCTGTTCATGCGACTAGTCGTCCTCATCACTATCTTCTTTTGCTTCGGTGTCACATCCCCATTCTTCTGGCCTTCATCCCCACCCGAGCCTTCTTTTGTGTCTTCTCCCGTGTCTGATTGCGTCAACGACACGTTCGCATCATCACCCCCACCACTACTTTGCTCTTCTTCTCCCGTCTCATCTGAATCCACCAACGGAACCTGAACACGTGTCTCACTGCCCTCAGGAAGGAGATAAGTATCGTCCCTGTTCGCTCGCAAACGCTGCATCAGTCGCGTACTCACGCGCTGCACACGATCGCGAGTCACCTGTCGATATGACTCTGGGACGTTCAAAACAAAATACACGTGCAATTGCATCAACAAACCCCGCTTGAGGAGAAAGACAACAATTCGTATCACATTTTTCATGTGCAAATCAGAACTTTTCTGAAGACTTCGGACAGCGCGAGGGCGGGAAAAGCGATGCAATGCGGCTGGTAAAGAATCATACGGGAAATTCTGTTCAAAGGCGGCACCGTGATCCCCATATAATCTCACATCAGCCGTCGGTGCGATGACATAAATGTTTTCCGTTGACAATTTACACACAATGCGGGCCCGCTTCCAATACACCAAATGCACAGCGATTCTGTACACCAAAGATAGTGGCAATGATGCCTCATCTGCCAGTTGCTGAAAATTTTTTGTCACCGACGCCAATGAAATCACTCTGTAAAGTGACGGAGAACAATCGGGTGGCAGCGATTGCAACAGTTGCATGGCACCGGTTTGATGGTACGGCTGTTGTTGTTGCGGATGCATCGCACTGTTGTATGGATGATGATGTCCATGATGGAACACAGACGAACCCACATCCTCGGAAGGGTCTTCCATTACAATTGGCATTGATCCACTACTGCCCCCAATCATCATCATTCGATCATTACTATCCAATCCCGATCCCACCCCCGACGCCCCTCCTCCCAGGGACCCAGCCGAAGGTTGATGCATCATCGAGTTCATATTATCTGCGGATCTTAAATCTCCTGAAACATTGCTCGAGGCCATTCCTCCCCCCCCCCCCCCCCCCCCCCCCCCTCCTCCGCGATCCACAGATGCAGGCGATGTCCATGTGCCACTACTGGGCCCTTCAATCAGCAGTAAAGTATGATACGGCCTCAACACAGGCGGGGCAGCTGGGAGCGTCACAGGGAGAACATACGAAGTTGATGTTATATGATGCGATTTACGATGATGAGAATGATAAGATGATTGACGCTGATTCGAATAATCACCACGGCTGTTTGACGCAGATCCCTTAACTCCTCCGCCTGCGCCTGTCGTTGCTGATCCCGCCGCTGATGATGATACAGCGCTATTGTTGGACGATCTCAAAGCAGATGATGCCGTAGCTGTCAGTCCTGTTGACGATGACGGCGATGATGCCAAAGGCATTGTAGTGGATGTGAGCGGAATAGATGCCAGAGACCCCGGCTGGGGAGCTTTAGAAGAGGAGGTTAAGTTATTTCCCCCAGGTAGCAATGTGTTTGACGATGAAGACGCATGCTGGTTCTTAACACTCATCGTTTCGTGTTGACTATTGCCCGTCTGTGGAGTCTTTGATGAATTTACCACTGCCCCCTCATGATTACCACTATTATTGTTATTACCGGGACCCGTCCTATGCTTCCCAATAGAAGCACCCGCGGCTATTTGCTGCTTGGGCATAATCTTATCCCCACTGGCCGTCACCAAAGGCGTCGCATGCAACGCCACATTGACACAAATCCATCCATTCACCAAGATATGGCACAATCCATTCGCATGAATCCCCTCGTACACATCCCGAAGATGCCGCGCAAGAATACTCCTCTCCAGCAATTCCTGAACGACATTGCGATGTCCCCGGGTCGCCCCTGGCAAACCCATCGCTTCACCTCGTCCATAATTCCCCATCCGATGGTTATTATTGGCTGCCTGATTAAAACTATTACTTTGATTTGTGCTACTACTGCCATTATTCATATTACCGCCCTTACCAGTGTCCGTATTTGAGCTACTTGTCCCTTCATCCCCAGCATCCCCATCCCCGCCCATGTTCGTATGAGTTCCACTTTTCTTTGCATACTCTTCCAGGGTATCAATCATGATCCGCACTTCTTTGCTCAGGAAACCACATCGCACTTGCTCATGCAGGATCGCAGTGGACAAGGATCTCACTAGGGTTTTATACGAATCATCCACCACCCCAGATACAGTCACAGAACTGGTTCCATCACTATGCATGGAATATGTCACCATCCCCGGTCCATTCCCCTCCTCCCCATCATTGCCATGATTCCCTCCACTAGAAATATTACTCGAGTTTCCACTTCCACACCCTGCACTCCTCCACGTGCCTTCCCGCATCACAAACACAATGTGAAAGAGGGTCATGGTCACTAGCTCCGAGTGCCGCTTCTGCTGCTGCTGGTGGAGGAATATCTCCTCCTCGAGATCATTGCTTGGGTTCTCATCCACCGATTGATGATCCGTGGTGTCATCGGGCGGTTCCAACAGCGCGGAAACGGGTACTGACGCAAACGAGGAGGACGATGGAGCATGCACCAGAGAGGAGGACGCCCCGCTTTGGTTATTCAACTGACTGCTCTGATTATCGATGGACGCGGACGAGGACAGTGGCGATGTGAGATTGTGATGTGATGAGTGGAGATGCTGTTGTGGGGATGACGGAGCGTGTGATGTTGGAAACGAGGGCGGAACAGAAACAGGTACAGGGGAGGGAGCAGATGATTGTGATGTGAGTGTGGTCGGATATCCCACATATGCGACTCCATCCACACTCAGATGGAAAGGCTGATCACAAAGGCCAGTACGCGGCGATAACATATTGGCGAGGAATTCCCCATCAAACCCTCCAATCCCTTCAAGTTTAGTTTTGGAATTGCACCACCCAGCAGCACCAGGAGACGAGGAAGTGGTGAAAAGTCGTCCTGGGACTGCCGCCGATGATGAGGTCCCCGAGGCGTTAGTAACCGCGTTGCTACTAGGCGCCTTATTTTCATCATTCGTTGCCGGATTCCCGTTGCTATACGGGAAATCACGTGCGCTGATTTGAAAGGAAGAATTCATCTTGTTAATAGAACCTGTAGACGAAGATGCATAGTAACTGTTGCTAACACCAGTAGTCATATTTCCATTATTAATCCCTTTGTTGTTGAAATTTTTATGAATAAAAAGTAGTTTTTCTTGAATCTCATTTAACCGACAAGAGCACACCCCAACCACGCGGCTGTAGTCCTCGCGTAGTAACCCAGTTGCCATGCCACCAGCCCCTTCGTTCCCAGACGGCGAGCTCATCCCCTCCCCGTTAATACTATTATTACTATTACCAATCTCCTCACTATTACTGTTAGCATGAGTCCCCTTTTTGTTACCATAGCGACCCTTCGCACTCTGATGACGCTGCAACACAAGCAACTGCTCACAAATATCGGTTGCTATCCACAACGGTCCTTGAGTACACTTCCCACAACACGCCCTTTCCCGTAACACCACGCCTCCACAGTGACCCTCCCTAGCAACACCACCCTTGTTTATATTCCCATTGTTGCTACTGTTACCATTTGTCTTTTCCGCGAGCATCACCAGGTGGCGTGACAGCTGCGCGAGGGCTCGATTACACGGGCAGGTGTCCGGGTACTGGAACACCAGCCGCTGTCCTTTACTCCCATTGATCACCAGCAGTATCCATAGCAACGGGGAGGGAGTGGTCGAGGCGGCAGGGCAGGATGGGGACGGGGAGGAGGAGGAGAGAAGAGGAGGGGCGGAAGAGGAAGGGGCGGGGGGAGGGGAGGAGGAGGAAGAGTCCAGGAGGGAGGGATCGGTGGAGTGTGTGCTGGTTGCTAGGGGATGGTTACTATGTACTGTTGCGGGGTTGTTGCTATGAGGCTTGGGGAAATCCATCACAACACGGGGAATCAAAATCGGAATCGAGTTGAGTTGATTTTAAAGTTTTTTTTTTTTTTTTTTTTTTTTTTTTTTTTAAAAAAAAAATTTTTTTTTTTTTTTTTTTGATTTCGTTAACAAAACATATTTCTTTTCTTTTTTTTGATTAATTTTGTTCGCCTCTCCCTTTTTTTTTCCTTATTTTTTCTTAACACGCACAAAAAAAAAAAAAAATAAAGA
>PDIM01000073.1:59564-71360 GCA_002811675.1 Ichthyosporea sp. XGB-2017a | reverse complement strand
ATGTGATTAATCATAATACAAACTTCAGAGGGGGTAATGAGAGGAGCGTTAGCATAAGGTTCTCATCTTTTTTTTCCTTTTATATCCATTTTCCAGATCAGAAAAAAAAAAAAAAAAAAATTATCATCACAATTTAAGAATCTGACACCAACCTAATTTGTCATTGGCTGACGTCAAAACAATCTCCATTCTCATTGGCTACTAATTTATTATCTCGCATCTGATTGGCCAGCAGTAAATGAAACGCACCCCTGATTGGCTATTTTGCTTCTAAAACTAACCGCACTTTTCTTCTCTCACACTTTTAACAAATTTTCACTTAAAAATTACGCTTTTTTTGTTTTTTGTTTCCGTTTTCGTTTTTTTCTGTTCTTTTATCTCTCCGTTTCATTTCTCTCCTTGTTACGCAGTACCTGCTCCATTCCATGAAATTCTCACCGAACAAATTTATTTTCAACATTATTTCACTGCTTATTATTATGGGTTAATTCCCCAAGCTAAACTAAAAGAAGAAGGATTTCAACACCTTTGCTGTAGCTTCTTTTCACGTGAAAATGTTTACAACAGCTTATATGGCAAACTCCGAGACGGTAACACAAAAGCAAATCATTCACGGAAATTTTAATTCTCCCTTTCGCAAAATCACAATTCCCCATTTGCATACGATTACTTTCTTGTTTTGCTTCTATTTCCCAATGGTTACAACACATTTCAAATATATCTGCACAATCAATTTATTTTCATCAACACCATTAAGCATTCTCTTCCTCCATCTAAAAAGAAGTCTCGAATCTTCACTACTCCTTGCTGTTAGAGATAAAACATCATATCTAAAGCTTCTCTTCTCTTTCGCTGCTAAGTGCTTGGCCCTTCTTCCTTAAAATCCACCTACTTGCGTATTTCACATCCACAAGAGGTTTCTTGTCAAAGTGATGCCCTTTGCGCGGCTTTGGCGTGTCACTTTATCTTGTGATTCCTTAATTTTAACTTTCCTAAGTCTCTTTCACCACATCTCCGAAATTATTTCTCCAAACCGAGGAGCCTTTGTTTTTTATGTTCTACACCCAAGGCCATCCCTACCAGGAGAAGAAACAGAAACCACCCCCCACCCCCGCCCGATGAAACCGCTTTACCGCTCCTTTCCTTTCTTTCTTTCTTTTTCACGATGCACTTTCAAAAAAGTCCTCTACGAAATACGTCATTCTCCGGCAAATAAATATCAACAGCGCTTGTGTGTTTCTAATGGCGTAAAAGTAATTCTCCGCGTGTGCAGCTTCACTCTCATCCCGTTCGTCACACTCCCACTTTTTCACATTCACCCCTTTGATAAGCAACTCACACTCCCTCACAAGGTTCCGCGCTTCCCTGTGTATCTCACTTTTAGGCTTTATATCCTTCCCACGGTAGTAGTAATCCTTATCCAATAATTCGGAAATAATCATGTATATCCTCTCCAATTTCTGAAACACTTTGCGTAAATCATCACTAAACTTATCAACCACCGCGTGATGCGACTTTCCCTGTTGCATACAGCTTAAGCCACATCCTACATCACTGGACCAGTCTCTCTGCATGTCCACTTCGTTATCAATCGCGTTTGATAACAACACTCCCCACTTATCAAACGAATCCTCAAAGCTCGGAGTAAAGATGGCATATCTAATTTGATACACCAGCGCGATTAGCAGCCGTTCCGCGCGTAAACCACATCTCAAAATATTATAGAGGAGAGATATCTTTTCATTATCTCGCAACCCCCAATGCAAACAATTGATTTCAATCTTTTCATACTTTTTCGCATCATTGATAAACGCCAATGCTTTCAAAAAGGGGGATTGGGTTAACAAGAGGTGATGCGTAAGGACATTTTCAGTCTCTGCAGAGATTTCAACCTCAAAATCCAACATGAAAGTTTTACACTTACTCACAGAAGAGCTGAGGGATTTAAATCCAGCACTTAAAAACACACGGGCCTTCTTTACACTGGACTGGGGGAGGATTAGAAACTCACACACCGCGGAGATAATTATCCCTACCAAGACTTGATAGCATCTTTGTAAGCCCACCATATTGTATTTAAATTCAAAGTAATCAGCCGCGTAGGAGGGCTGGAAGGCCATAAACACCGTCACCAGTCCAATCAAAGGCGCATAACCAAACTCAGGCTTGATGTAGAGTTTACTCAGGGACGTCCACCCCAAGATTGAGAAAAAAACAAGCGCTTCAACAAACAACGGAACTAAATCACACTGATAGCAATCAAATAAATACCAAACAAACGCTGCGAGGCCAATCCCAAGTACTGCTCCCGTAATCGTCCCCACTGCTCGCAACACACACACAAGGAAGACCCGTCCCGAGGTGGGTTGATTCCCCGTCAGGACAAATACTGTGACAACCACCCAGACCCCGCGATCAAGGATTTCTCGATACGCAGTGATTGTAATGGCTAGAAAGGCAATAGTCGCCACACACGCGGTGCGGATTGGCCCTTCCAATAGGCGGATTTGCGGGCCAAAGAGACGGAGAATGAGATTCTTGTGGGAATCATCATTACGGAAGGACTCGACTCCTTGTGGTGAGGGATTAGTATTGTAATCTCCTCCAGTGCGAGTCCTTTTCCCCTCACCTCTGTCATCAAATCTCACCTCGTCATGAGGGCTCGGTCTAAACGCATCATCCATTAATCAAATATATATAATTTTTTTCTTTATAATCAATTCAAAAGGATTCCAAACACACAAATCAAAGACTAAAAATAAATATATAAAAACCAAATAGAAAGGAATTTCCCACTGAAACTCGGGTCTCGTGACTTGAAACCGGAGAACCACGTGACCGGATAACTCATTTGTAGAGATTCCTCTTCCAAAAGTTGATTTTAGGTTGATTGTTCTTTCCTGTTTTTAAACCAATCAAATCTCCTCATTTCTATGTTTTCACTTTATGCTTTTGTCAAACTTATAATTAATAAATCCGAGACTATAAACAAAAAGTGCCAAAGCAAAGCAACTCATCACCACGAAATGATAATTCCTGTGCGTTAAACTTTCTATTTGGATATGATCACTTTATTGCTTCTGTTGTTATTACTAAACTGTTACACACAATTCTTCCGCCTCTATAAGCTAATCCAGGCTGAACCAATCCTCACCTTCAAGTCTTCATTCTCTCTTTCTGGTTTGCAATAAGATATCATTAACTCACACTTATCCCCTCCTTCCTTTCTTGTACTGTTGACAGCCCCTCTCTAATTCATATGTACCTGCTAGCTATTCTGTGTATCAGTGGGCAAATAGTTTCTCTACAGCTCGAGTCACCTTAAAAGTTAAGTTGTTTTTGTGTCACTTTGAGTAGTCAATGAAAAGAAAGAACTGCCATCTTGGGTCAAAAGTTTAAGCAAAAAAATAAAAGTCAAGTTTGCGGCTGATGCCGGAATGGTCTGCAGAGTGAGCTACAGTAGTGTACAGCTACAGGAGTACCTGCATGCTTTAGGAAAACAGGAAATAAGGGAGACAGACATGCAGCTCCCATCATTCATGTTCACATGGTGTCTGTTAATGACTAAGTGGGTTAGGGGTATACTCTTCGCCTGCCACGCGGAGGACCCGGGTTCGAATCCCGGCTTAGTCACTTGTTGTGCCAACTTTCCCTTTTTTTTTTTTTTTTTTTTTGTCTTTCTTTTGTAAAGAAGGACAACCCCCAGTGAATGTATTATAATAGGCTACTTACATTGCCGTAGAATTCGACATTCTTTTACAGGGTTCTGACCCGGAGGGTAAGGAGAGCGATACAATGACGGTTGTGGGGATCCCTAATAGAGGCGTCTATCAGAAAAGAACATTCCAAGGTTGTCCAACGAGGAAATCCTGTACCTGTTGATTCTCCCTTTATGAATTCTATGTCCACGAAATATGTTGAGCACCATTGCATGTACAACACGCTTTATTACACAACTCGGACTTAGCAGCTAAGCTTGTTAAGCAAAATGTTCTACACTCTTCAGCCACTTGACTGTTTCCATTTTGATCAGCTTGACTTTCACCAGTTGTCAAAGGCTCCTTTGCTTTCTGACAGTCGGGGGGAGAAATATTTTCAAGTTTAATCTTACCAGCGCTCAAGTTACACCATTCATTCGGTGTTGTAGAATGCAAGGCACAGGTAGAGTAGTACTCATAAGATTTATGATAATATGATAATCTGTTTGTACAGTATCCAAAAAAAGTTTATGGACGCAGCGGGGGCGGCGGGGCTAGACTATTGCCGTCTGTTTTGTGCGGTTACGGTGCGGTTATCTTCAGAGTTATGGGCCTCTGGCTGTATTTCTTACTTGTTAACAATCGACAAAAAGGAAAGAATAAGAAAGACAAAAAAAAAAAGAAAAAGGAAAGTTGGCACAACAAGTGACTAAGCCGGGATTCGAACCCGGGTCCTCCGCGTGGCAGGCGAAGAGTATACCCCTAACCCACTTAGTCATTAACAGACACCTCTTTGAAGGAAAGGAGTCCTTGTGATGGGTTTGCCTGCGCAAAGCAACCAATTTAGAACCAAGCAAAAAAGCAACTTTTGGATATACTTGGCACCATTTCCTTACGTCTCTCTGGGACCCAACTAAAAGGCAAAAGCAACTTAACTTTTATTATATAAATCAATTATCACACACAGAAGAATTAAAGGTAGTACATGCATCACTTGGAGAGACCCGTAGCACTCACACTCGCACATGCACACAGAGGGAACTGGGAAGAAGAAGACAAAGAAGACCAAAAAATTTTAGGCAACAAGCAACAATGAAATAAAAGGCTCTGAGGAGGAATCGGACAGGGATATCAACACGAGGGCATTCGGAGAGGGCATTACACGCACAGATTCTTTGGGAAAGCGAAAGAGGCAAGGATAAACAAAGACGACCACTTCACAGAGCGGTCTAAGATTTAGATATGACAATGGTTGAGACCAGGAAAGAATGTAAATAAAGTAGCCCGAGGTAATGGTGGGAAACTATAAAAAAAAAAAAAAAACAATGAAACAAAAGGCAATTTTGATCACGTGCACATACATCCCTTATTTGGGAAATGCTACCTGTTTTGGGAGATTGCTATATTTGGAAGACCACGTGAGTGTAAATGAAAAAGTCCGATGGAGTCGGGCGATGATGATTGATGACCGAACATCCATAAAAATTGCAACTCTTTGAAATTCATAATTTATAAATTTGCTTTTTTTTTTTTTTTTTTTTTTGTATGGTTATAGGCGGGGGCGGAAGAGGAAAGAGCCTGAACGAATCTAAAAGAAAAGGATGCGTGCGAGGAAGAAATTAAAAGTCGGGAGTGGGATTATCCCCGTATCCTTTCTAGTACTCTTCGTCTTTGTCCTTCTCCAATTCACACTCTTTAACAAATCCGATATTAACAATAATAAGAATCACATATTCCTCCCACAGGTCCTCTTCGCATCCGCACAACAACAACAACAATCAACAACAACAAAAGTGCGCATCGGCTGGCATCGCTCGCTGGATATGCTTACCTATGCAGCCGTTAACAGACTCCTCGACAATGACCAGTACGAGTACGTGTGGACAGTCCACAACACCCATTACGAGTGTTTCCGCCACCTTGCTCTGGGAGAGTTTGATATCTGCGTGGTCCTCTCCGGCCCCTTCACACAGGCCCTGACCCGCGGCCTCCCCGGGAAGAATATTTACAACGGGCTGCAAATTAACAACGAGCACGCGTCCCTGGTGGTGAACCACACTTTACCTATCCGCGGTCCACAAGAATTGCCATCGTTGGGGCGGAAACTCCGTTTGGGATATGTGCACGGGTCCGGAGCACACGTGGCGTTTCTTATGTCTGCTGTTATCTATGGGATAGACGTGCATAAGGAAGTGGAGTTTGTGCGACTGTCCAATCCGGGGATGCTCGCTGCGTTTCAGGTGGGGCAGATTGATGGTTTTGTCACGGGGCGTCCTTGGTGGAAGATTGCAAGGGATACGATGAATGCAAAAGTGTGGTATGGGCAAGGGGATGTGGGGAATTTGTATGTGACAAACCAGTACAACGCAATTGCTTCGGATACGCTGATAAAGCAACATCCACAAGCAGTTCAGCGGCTAGTGGATGTGATGTTTTCAGCGAATACAGACGTGCTTGCAAACACCCACAAGTTTGATCAATGGGGGGAATACTATAACTCTTCCGCCACCGCATGGGGTCCGGGTCTTCAGGTGGCCGTCGGGGAAGCATTTAAGAACCCAGAGTGGAAGAGATGGTTTGTTGCTCCCACAAAACAAGCAGAATTTCTTGAGTCAGATGTGGTAGATACGATGAACATCACAGCCAATTTCCTTTACCAGCAAAAACAACTTCAATCCCCGATCAGTCCCCATGTGGATGCCAAAGCGGAGTATATTGATGCCTCCTTTTTCCGTCATGCTACAGCGAATAACCCGCCCGCGTTTTCTACCATGAACACTCCACGATCCTACGTCCTTGACTATGAAGCAGTGATCGAAAATTGTGCACAACAGGCAAATGTTACAATGAGTGATTCATCCCCATATCAATTCCATGTAGGATTTCATAACCCAACAGAATCTGTCAAGACGTGTGCATTTACCATCTCTGTTGATCCTTTATCCTCATCACAATTAATCAAGATGTCCTGGCGTTCGTTTTGGTCGCAGGAGTATGTTACCATTGCCGACGCATCAGGAGTGACACTCTTTAAGCAACTCTCCAAACGCTTTCGCAATCCCACCGCGGATCTCGTTTTCAAAAGTCCAATCACCATATCGGTTATAATCCCACCAAACACAGGAAGCGAAATTGATTTCGGCAATGGGACCCCGTATGGATCCCCCTTTGCGCATCATCTGAATGCCACATTGACGGTTGCTACTCCGTGTGTGGTCGGTGGGTGTGGAGGCTCGTCCAAGGGGGATTGTAATACAGCCACTGGATTATGTGAGTGTAAAAATGGATACTCGGGGTCGGATTGCTCACGAGTGCGATGCTATACAGGCAAGGTGTTGACAGCGTCTGAAGGAGTGATAACCAACTCTGTCAAAATGGAGAATGGCCAATCTGTGAACTACAAAACAGAACCCATCAGCTTCTGTTCTTGGGCAATCAAACCCTCTGCACTAGTACATTCTATCAAAATCGAGATAGAAAGCCTGGACATAGAAGATGGGTTTGATACTTTTAATATTTACTCCGGAACAGGGGATTCCAAATCTCTTTATTATAGTGCACAAAGTGTAAGCACGAAGCTCACAATACTTGTGCCTGGATCAGGAGCAACTATTGAACTGACCACTGATATTATAGGCCAGAAAAATGGATTTAACTTAACTTATACATCGAACAAGGCCACCACATCAACACCAAAGGGTTTACTGATAGCGAGCGACGCATCATATAATGAAGCAGATGTAAAGGCGGTTTCACCAGTGGTACCATGTAGTTCTAATACGTGTTTCAATGGTCAATGTGTGAATGGCAAGTGCCAATGCTTTTTGGGATATGCCGGTGAGGGTTGCTGGTCTTTCCAATGCGTCACAGACAGTGGAACATTTTCGGGAAAGTTGTCAGGGGAAATCAAGAGCAATGCAGACCCATATTATAGTGGAGTGAGAACGAGTTGTGTATGGAAAATAGATGTTCCTGCAAACACGGAAACAAGCGACTTTGGTATTGATTTGATATTTCATGTTTTTGAACTGGAAGAAGGGAGTGAGTCTGTCGTGCTGAAGGGATACAACAGCACAACAAGTTCTGTAGCCGTTTACGAAAAGATTATTGTATTCCAAGTTGTTGAACCATGCGTCGTTGATAAAGATTGTAATGAAAAGGGATACTGTAATACGGCCAAGGGAAAGTGTGTATGCTCAGGAGGCTACCACGGTCGCACGTGTCTCGAATCGGGAACTTATAGAATCCCCCACGAAAGGATTGAGATTGTATTTGAACAGGATCTTGGGACGGCTGGAGGGTCATTCTCTGGTTTTCGTATTGGATACCATGCAGTGAGAGCATGTGTCAATAACTGTACAGGGCATGGGCGTTGCTTGGGTGGTGAATGTTATTGTGATGATGGATACGAAGGGAAGGATTGTGAAGAAATATTTTGGACCTCGTCAATGATTCTCATCGTGGGTCTTGGTTCAGGAGGTGTTGTGCTTTTTATCATTCTGATATTCCTTGGGAAGGGGTACCTTCAACGCAAGCGGGAAAGGGAATTGAAATCAACACACTGGTTAATTGAGCCAGATGAATTAATGATACAATCCTTTCAAAAAGAAGGTTCACAGGGGTCAACGTTTTCTGATGTCAACGAGACTCCGGAAGATCTCTTCCATGTAACTCGACAAGGCAGTTTTCACAGGAAAGTATCAACAATGTCCACCAAGCAGAGATCAAAGAAAATGTCTCACATATCAACAACATCATCTACAGGGTCGAAAAGTTCAGTTAAGAGCTCTATTCATTCATATCCTTCGCCCATGGGTGACCATGGAAAGCAACGGATCGCCGAGAGTAGACAAAGCTTGACACATTCGCATAAATCACACGCCACATATGATAGCAAAGGAAGCAAAGAAACTTCATCAGTCAGCACACAAGCAATTTACAAGGGTCAGTGTGTGCATTTGGAAGAGTCATTTGTAGCGACTGTCGACTTAAAGTCGATTGCCGCAGAGGTTCTTTGTGTATATAATGAACATTACAAGCATTTAAGCCAATTAATTGGAGTATGCTGGAGTAACGGGGTTACCCGATACCTTGTATACGAGTGGTGCAGTAAAGGGACGCTAGAGGATGTACTGTTTAATGATGTAATGAAGCTACCAATCTCCTTTCGGTACTCATTGGCAACAGACTTGTGCCGCGGATTGGAATATATGCACAACGGGTCTCTTGGGTCTCATGGATGCGTGCACCCTGCTGCCTGCTTAGTGGACAGTCGATGGACTCTGAAACTCTCACACTATGGGTTGCATTCGATCAGACAGCTCTCCACAACAGGGGAAAATAAGTCTAAAGCAAACATTGTCGACGAAAACCACTATAAAGTGTGCAGTGAGGATCATTTTTATTTGCGTTCACTCTATTCGGCCCCAGAATTATTAAGCGAATCGTATGATAGGCGACGATGGAGTGACCTATCGGGGTCAAAGCCTGGCGATGTGTGGAGCTGCGCGATGGTACTTGTTTCTATTGCGAATAGGTCCACAATCTACGAAGAACGTTCCCAAACCCCTTTGGAAATTCTCGATTATATCACTCAAACTGAAGAACCAGAGTTTTCTCATCCACACATTAACGCACATATGGGCTCTGCGTATCGTGACGCAGTTCATCGGGGAATAGCTCGAAGTCCAAATAGTAGACCTTCAATGCAAAAGATGAGAAACTCTATTGTGCGCAGCAATCCAATCAAAAATGTTGATATAGTAGACCAGGCGCTTCAGATGATGGAAGAGTATTCTAAAGGGCTCGAGGAGACTGTTGAACTTCGGACTCTAGAGCTTCGGGAGGAACAGCACAAGTCAGACAGGCTCATTCTCAAGATGCTTCCTCGTAAGATTGTTGAAAAGCTGAAACACGGAGAATCCGTGGACCCGGAGCATTTTGATTGTGTGACTATATATTTTAGTGATATTGTTGGATTTACATCATTGTCCGCAAGAAGCAATCCATTTCAAATAGTGGCGCTTCTAAACGATCTTTACAGTACATTTGACAATATCACTACCAGTTTTGATGTCTACAAAGTGGAAACCATAGGCGATGCTTACATGGTTGTTTCCGGGGTCCCTGAACGAAATGGAGATCTTCACGCCTCGGAAATAGCCTCAATGTCCATCAGTCTTCTCCATGCTATCAGCTCTTTTGAAATAAGGCATCTTCCAGGGGAATTCCTCCAATTGAGAGTTGGAATGCATTCTGGCTCGGTAGCTGCCGGAGTTGTTGGCACAGTGATGCCAAGGTACTGTTTATTCGGAGATACAGTTAACATGGCAAGCAGAATGGAGAGTGGTGGATTGGCTTTGCGAATCCATGTCAGCCCCGCGACAGCCGCGATTCTTGAAAAATCGGAGCTGGGTTTTATGCTTGAACCCCGTGGAGAGATTGAAGTAAAGGGAAAAGGTCGCATGAGCACGTTTTGGTTGTATGGGAAGTCGGGACTTGATATTAGCCTGCCTAATATTGCAAATGCAATATCGGTATCTCAACACGAATTCAAATAAAGAAAAGGGCTTGCTGCTTTTCGAAGTGTGTAGATGACTATTCAGATGAATGACTCATGTCTTGCTTCATTCTTCTTTCTTTCTTTCTTGTTTTTTTTTCTACTTTATTTACTGAACCCCCTTTTTTTTATTATTTTCATTTGAAGAGTGCTGAACAGATATCTTTTGCCTGTTTGCCTTTCTTGTTCTTCGTTTTCTTCATTTTTTTAAAAAAACCTAAGTAACTAGTTAACTATCTAATCAATTGTTCTTTTTCGTTCCGTGTCTCTTCTTATCCTTCTTCTCATCCTCCTCCTCGGCCTTGTCCGCCTTCTCAATGGCGGTCTCGATCATATCCACAACTGTATCGCCTTTATTGGCCTCCACCAGCTCCTCCAGTCGACCCTTCGTGGTCAAATGCGCCCAGCTCTCTGTAGGGTCCTGCGCTTTGAGCCACATCTCTAGCACCAGATGCAGCACATAGTGTGGGGTGAGGATGGATTCAAACACCGGGAGGAATAACCGACTCAATGCATCTAGTTTCCGCAATAGTTCCTCTGCGCCACCCCATCTATCAGTGGCGTTGACATTGTGCCACACCAGATTATGCATAATGGGTAAAAAGGTGCGCATGGAGGGGTTCTGGAAGTCCTGGTCACGTACAAACGACGGCATGTCATCTGACGAAGATACGCTGCCAGTAGAAGGATCATAAATGCTTCGCAGAGGAGGGAACTTCTTATCATCAACAATTTTTTTTTCAGGTAATTCAGCAAAAGGGCGGCGCTTTAACGCATCGGATGCTTTCGTAAGCATATTCTCCAAAGCCTGGAGGTCGATATTATGCTCCTTTAGCTTCTCACCGAGTGCTTCTTTCCCTTCATCCACGGAAATAAGACCCTCGGCCAGTTTATCCGCCACTTCAAGGATTGCCTCCACGTGTTCCGGTCTGAGATTCTGAAACGCCACTGGTGGAAGCTCCTCTATCCACGACTGGAACAATTCCACCTGTTTCGGGTTAAAAAAGTCTGTCTCAGTGTCATTACCACTTGAAGAAAAAGTCGCATTCAAGAGATGGTCCTTGTATCGCTTTGCCTGCGCACACACCGCCAGGATAACCTCGATAAAGTCCATACTAGCCATTGGTTTAGAGAAGGTGTGGGTGTTCAGGGAGTCATAGTGGGTCAAGGCACGAACAAGCTCCTCAGTGGTTCCTTCCCCGTCTGCAAGAGGGTCCTCCTCTGTGCTATTCGTCTTCTTCTGGCTGTTGTTGTTTGAATTGGGGTGTGGTTGCTGTTGGGTGGTTGGTATTGAGTCCGAAGAAGCGCTTGTTGCTTTCTTGTCCCCCCATTCCGGTGGGGCAGGGTCTCCGGTTGGTTGTTTGGTGTTGTCGTTGTCTGTTGCTATGGGGATGGCGATACTTGTTCCCACGAGGAGAAGAAGAAAGAAAATGAGGAGATTAAAGTCGTTTGATTTTAAAATTTTGGTAAACATTTTGTTTTTTTTGTTTTTTTGTTTTTTTGTATCTCCTTTGTTGCGAATCAAAAATGAATATTGAT
>PDIM01000073.1:29710-43468 GCA_002811675.1 Ichthyosporea sp. XGB-2017a | reverse complement strand
GATTAGCTTTCCATAGTGGGGAATGAAGTCGTCTTCTTGGTCTGACTGCTCTAAAAGCCATGGCGTAGGTTGAGGTATCTCAACTTGCACCCATCCAAATTGGTTAGTCTCAAGTCTGTACCAGGTATTAAAGAATATTCGGTGACAAATTAGCTTTAGTTCATTTCAATTCATTGTTAAATTTCATGCTTGTAGAAACTGTTGTCGCGAACATGTTACACTTGTATCAAATAATGACTGTTGTCGCGAACATGTTACACTTGTATCAAATAAGACCAATGGTTTAATTAATCAGTTTGGCACTTCTTACCACTGGTGCAAAATTAAAACAATACGAAATTTCAATAGGCCTAGCAACCGAAATGTGTTATGTGCACAATTGTGTAAATGAAACATATCTAATAATCGGGGTTTGTTACACAACACCATCTCTTAAATCTAACCACTAATGCATTTCAAGTGTCAACTTGATAAATTTTATAATTAATAGTAACTTTTGTTTTCAAATTTGAAGATAAAGTACATAACTTCACCTGTGTGAAAGACCAAGAAGTCATCGAATTTGAACCAGCACTACTAAACCGCAATTCAATTTGTTAGTTTTAAAACGAAAAGTTCGCCAGGCATGTATATAAGAACGCCATTTTTACGGTCAAAGATGCTTTACAACTTACAAACCAAAGTGATATACAGTTTGATTTTTAATCATGAGAAAGGAATCTATCTCTAACCGCTCTCTGTTGACCTTCCTGACATTGATTTGTGTCCTATGTGCTTTGCTGGCAAATCAGCCAGCGTGGGCAAAGACTGTGTCAGTGGAAGGGTCTCCTTTGCAAGCAACAGCTATGTGCCTCTGCTTAGGAGCTTCCCCATCTTTTGCGTATCGTTATGGTGAAGCGTCTGTGGCTTACAGCAATCTTAACAAGTACTACGAGTCAGATCTCTTGCAGATTTCTTTGGATTCAATCTTTCAAATCAGTGTCTGGGGGCCAGGAGGAGACAGTGCAATCCAGGGGCAGGTTATGGTAACTGCAAATGGAGGGGACGGGCGTCCAGCCTATGTGGCACATGTGAGCAAGAGTTCTGGTTATTATAAAGACGCTAAGTTTGAAGTGATGTTGAGTTTTGAAAATATCCCATATATGAGAATTACGAACATTTCCGACCCCCATCCCAATACTGGTCCTGCAAATGTGGCAGCTATTGGGATTGGGATTAGAGACCCTGGCGCAGCTAACCAAATCAAAGGCGAAGTTATGGGAGCAGAATATTCATCCACTGCAGCCATTCCAACTATATATAAGGCCTTGAGCCAGGAGGTTGTAGCGCCGAAAGAGTTCAAAGGTCAAGGTAAAGGGATATCAAGACGTGCAGAAACTTATCCTGTAAATGATAGAGGCTATGCCACAGTGAATGAAAATGGGGAAGCTAAGCTCAGTGAACCACTTGTATGGTCGGCTGGTGATGTGCTCCTTTCTGGTCCTGGAAGAGATGCACATTCTGTGAGTTTGCATGCAACTGATGGCAACGGTGATGAAATATATTCCGTTCAGGCACCTCATGCATCTGGGGCTTTGGCAACAGCGAGTCTTGTAAGCAATAAGACCGGTTTCTATATCACAGGGGTTGGAAAGAGTTCAGAATCTAATGTAGTCGGATATACACTGTTTGCTGCTAGAAACGCCCCTGTTGAAGGGAGTGGCTTATTTACCATTGAATGGAAAAAAGATCTAGAGCCCTGTGCTGAAGGCAGCAGCAAAGGATGTGCTTCCCTTTTTGCAGGTATGGCCTTCACCAGCTATATTGTCATGACTTTAGATACAACCAGCTGCCCTACCAATTCTGGTTATGGTTTTGTAATTGCCAGAGCAGGCAACAACGGCCTTGATGCAGATGATGATGGTAATTACTTTGAAGTAGTGCATTCGACTGGTGTACTCTCTGGAGTCACAGGAGTCATTTCGAATGCCACCTTTGCGCTGGAAGTCTCTTCTAGTTCCTGTGGAAAGTTGCACGCGCGTGGGATTTATTGATGCCTTGGAATTGAGTCGCTTATCGTATGCACAACGTTAATGGTGATTTGGAATAAAAATAGAGAATGCGACTTTCATTAAAATTCAGCTTACTATGTACTTTTGTCTTTGATAGAGCACCCATGCTTACGAGAGAGTGGTGCAAAAAAGTGCTTCGGCAAGTTCGTATATACAGCAAATAAACATCTTTATCTGTCTTCCCATAGGAATGGTATTCTCGAAGGATATTCTCCTTCTTTAAACATCCCTTCTAAGGTACCTACTGACTCAGGATAGAGATTCTTTACTTCAAATGGACATTCATACTTTCCACAAATTGCTTTCCAGTGGCGAAACTTTTTGCAAGCGCAAGTGGTTCTTTCTTAGTTAAGTGCTACATTTCCAAGTCAAACAGACCAATCTTGTAGTTCTCGGTCATACCAAGCTCCTGTAAATTCTTCGCATATGGCCCAAACCAGTACATATTCACTGGTTTCCAAGTATGAGAATTTGTTGCACTTCTTCAAAAGAGACCTCAGCCTTGAACCAACTATTTCATTCAGAGGCCCGGAGAGAGATAGGGAGAGAGAGGACACTTGGCCAATCCGTACACACTAAACCCTTGCTTCTTTCACTTATCCCATAGCGCTATGACCCCACACCATTGTCACACACATTTCAGGATGGAAAGCTACATACGCTACATACACCATTCCTATGAGAGTCCTATGAGTAAAAGGTCCACAGATAACTGGTAGACTCTAAATCTATTTATTTCATAAAGTATATTTCAGCAGGCTCCTTGATTCGAGTACTCCACATAGTTTGAACAAGGACTAAAAGTCGTTTCAAAAGTACTCAAATTTTATGAATATCAGGTAGGCATGTTCACACTCTTCACGTCTTCATGGAGCATTTGGGAAAGATTACAAATAACGACACACGTCTACTAACTTACATAGTCGGAGCACCGGTTCCTGGGACGGTTTTTTCATCCATTATAATTTTGTATTCGTTTAGCACCTATAATCAGCAGCTCGAAAGTAAAACATACGTTTCGAGAAAGCGTTAGTCTGACCGCGACGACGAACATCATGCTTGGGTTTTTCCGTAGAGATGATATTCTCTCCCAATTGAACAATGCATCAGTGCTACTTCGGCCTACATACTTGAATACCAAAATCAATCTCAACACAAGCAAGACCTCCATAAAATTAGGTCACTTTGGCTTATCCAGGAATAAAGAAGATAGTTCGTGACTTGTTTAAATCTTTAGTAGCCTCTCCACCTTCCCAAGTGTGAATTTTTCAGAAAACCAGGGACCAAAGACTTCTAAACACTCAGCTGATTACTATTTTTTTATAGTCATAGAGGATTGTTGCATCTGTTTAATTTTTAGTTACGCTTTCTTAATATTACTTTCCTTTGTAATTTCTGTTCTTCCAGTTTCATAAAGGAGAGATAGCAAAACTCTACACACACACGAGATCCCAGCCAAGTAACCTTTGCCCAGAGATCCACCCTTTTCCACCTTAACATCCTTCAGTTTTCTGTTACACGCTTGCTTACACCAGGAACGACAGATACCATACGACACATCAAGCAAGTCCTTGTACTTAGTCACAGAGGACTGTTGAGAGGTAAAAGACTTGTAGCTAGCGATACTTTTTCTTCCTGATAATGATACCTCCATTTCATCATCCTTCTCAATGGATTCAATGGGTTTTTTCTTTTTCACACGTGTGTCCACCAGCTCTTCAACCTCCTCTGCTACCTGCGATGTCTGATGATGTTCCGTTTTGTCTTTCTTCTCATCATCCTTTTCCAGCGTCTTTCTTAAGCTAGAGGTCACCTTCCCTGGTAGGGTCATATCGTGATTCTCCACAAGAACCCAAATTTTGTTGCACTGATATCCCCTCAAAAATGGAGAGGCAAATTTACCACGTGCATCTTGGATACATGCATTTTTGCATGGGGTGGAGCCACTATCTTCATGCCCTTGCATCTCTTTTTCAACATTCTTTGAGTGTTGTATTTGTTTCAGTAAACCTTTGACTTCTATCGCGTCCTTTGTATGACTGAAGCTTGGTTGGGATTCTACTGCGTATAGATTCGGCTTGCTACAAAGTGTGTCTTCATTGCCTGGATTGATTTCATATGTCCGCAGTAAGCTCAGATAGTGAGTAAGTCCATACAGATACTCCCAAGCTGAGTGAGGTTCTAAAATCTCAAAACACGTTTCCCCTCGCGACGTATCAAAGTCACCCGTTTGTTTTTTAAAAAGGTCATAAGATTTCTCAAACACGTGTGCAAAGAGCGTAATATCAGGTTGAGCACCCATCAAGTTTTTCAGAATGCCTTCAACAGTGATGGTTGCACTTTTAAGTTGCATTTGATCCTTATAGCTACAGAAGCTAAGTATTCCTTGAAAAGTAGCTTTCACAATGCTAGTAGTTTTAGATGCATAGTCTTTCAAATCACCGGAAAGGGCTTGTACCGCGCTTTCGAGAATTCCATTATCAACTTTTGTAAAAGCCCCCTCCAGGTTTCGGCGCTTTGACAACAAGCCAAGAAGGTCTTTTGCTTCGCACGAAAGTGCTATTTGCTTCACAAGCTCGGGAGGTTTGTCACACCTCAGAGAGCCCCTCTGCAGACACCTCTGGCTTCGCCTCTGGTACACAATTGTTCTCCCAAACATTATCCAGGCCCCATAGTCAAAATCGATGTTAATATCTTCCTTACGCGGAAAGTACGAGAACAATATGGGTGACACAAAGGTCCTAAAGAGGCTGTACCCCATAAATGTGTGGGACCCTTCTTTATCCATGTTTCTATTTTCCAGAGCACTCGTGACCAAGCTGGGTGGGTAACTGACAGGAACTGCTGGATTAGAAATGTTCTCGTCAACCAATTTGTTAACTTTTAAGAATATTTCAGGAATAGATTTCACTAGCTTAATGACAACTGTGGACAAAAATTGGTGAAAATTTTCATCACGCTCGCCTGTTTTGTAGCACTTCTCAAACTTCTGGAAGTCCTGCGTTAGTTGTTGCTTTAAAATTTTGCTATTTTTTGGCATTTTACCAGTTGACAACTTCTCATACATTGGAAGAAGTTTCCCAGTGAAGTCGTCAAGTTTGTTATATTCGCAAATATGTATCGTGTACTCATTCTTAAATTTCTCGCAAAATTTCTCTCTAGTTTGTACGCTCGACAGCGCATTGTCCTTTGGGAAAAATGCAAGTAACAGAAAATCAAATGTCTGAATGAGTGATATGTTGGAATGCTCCTCGTGTTTGTCATCAGTTGCATCACCAAAGGCAATTGTTCCACTAGAAGTAGCAATGCAAGATAAGATCGAAACCATTGCAAAGTCCTCTTTGGTATAAACATCCCTGATATGTTCTCGCGCTTTCCACATAATTTCTCTGCTAACTTTTGCTCTTGTGAATCCTTTTATCAACGTTGTAATGGGGCCTGATCCTTTTTGAGTCCTATGGGATATATCTTTTGTCACGACTTTGACAATGGTCTTGCAATCGAACAAAAGATGCTCTTTGCCAGTCGTCGCTAACTTCTGAACTTCGCTCTGAACTTCATTATTGAACTTATGCTGTTGCTTCAAGTTTGTCAGCATTTCTTCTTTTACCTCATCACCGTGGTTTCCTATATAAAAAACAACCTTTCCTTTAGGCTTTTCTTCGAATTCAAATTCTTTAACAAGAGCATCTACGCATTCCCTTAGATTAGAAATGCTTTTTTTCACGCAAAACGCAACATAGTCCATTACAGTCTCTTGAGAAGCGGCAAAGGCGGTGTTTTTCCAGTATCTTGTCATGCGTTCTTCAAAACTGTGATATACGTTGTTCAGCTTATCTTTCTTAATTCCAAAGACACGATGCTCCTTCAAGTTACTATCGTGGAATATCATAAACGTTTCAGTAAAAATCAATGCTACTCGGTGACCACCCACCCTGCAAAGTGCGTTTTCATTTTTCTTATCTAGTTTTTTCTTCTCCAGGATTTCACATTCCTCAATGTCATAATTTATCCCGGCCTTGCTTCCTTGTTTTAACTTTCTCAGCTTGTCTATATCCACCTCTATGATAGTATAACTTACGGCGACATATCCATACGCTGCAGGGTCTATTCCTCTGCTGTGGTTGTAGTCATACACGTGACGCACTATATCTGTCATCACCTCTGGGGTGAGAATTGTCCACGAGCCCTTTGTGTCATAGAAATGTTCAGGGACCTTGTGTACTAGGTCATTGAGTCCTAATGACTCTTGAACTACCTGGGCAGTGTCCCCCAACAGGTCTTTTATACACCGGCTATGATCCTGGACATAATTCACATATTCTTTACCCTCCTGCTCCTTCAACTTTATAACTATTCGCTCATAGTCCCGGAAGAACTGCTCCCCAACCCCCACTGGGTTGTTTACATGGCTATCCGTGCCCGGGCGATAGTTGAAAAGGTAATGCAGGCCTAATACATTACTCAACCCCGAGCACACTCCACCGCCTCTGTAGCTGTCCGACTTAGTGGAAAGGTAGGGGGCTCCTGAACCAAAGTTTCTGATATCTTTGTCATGTGTCGCGGTTACTACCGTGTCGAATGAGTGTCGGGAGTTTGTGTCCGAGGGTGCTTTTTGGAACATGGCCCTTGAGGGGGCTGTAAAAAGAAAAAGAAAAAGAAGATGAAGAAGAGACAAGGAGCATTGATTATAGTAATAATGTCCCTTGGCCATGATTTGAACCGTTATGAGAAACAAAAAAAAAAGAAAAGAAAAGAAAAGGCGGGATTTAGATTTTATATCCTTTCAGTTTAAATGATTTCAGAGAGGTGTAAAGTCCTCCAAAGAATTGGGCAATTATGGCACAAATAAATTTACAAGGAGAAGAGCGAGAAGGGGGGGTGTCTGACTGTCTGTGTCAATCCGTTGGATGGTTGCTATGGACATTTACACTTTTAATTAATTTGTACGGAAAATTAAAATCCACCGTATCGATCCATTTATAAAGGAACTTCCCTCGCGGAAGTTGAAACTGTGTTTTGCTTATCTCTAAAGGACATATCTGCACGACTTTGCCAGATAGAATAACGGGCAAGACACAGCACCAAGAGAAGGCGGCACTGGGGTAAATCCTGCCTGGACATGGGAGAGGCAGCACTTATTGCACACCTCACTCAGGAAAGATGAAAGGGTGACACTGGGGGGTGACAAATCTAATACAACCCAGACTCCATGACGGATTAAACAACCGGACTGTATGAAAAGCTGCCTTCCTAATATTTTTTCTTCTTTTATTGTAAATATGTATGTTGAAGGCTTTAACGGGAATTTAAAAGACAACAAGAATACAAAAAGGGGTGACATCTTGAGTCATTCACAAAGTAGCTCTGCTGAAAATTCCGGCCCATCGGAATTGTGATACGATGGACATAGTCTGACAAAGGAAATGGTATCACCGGTGAGGCTTTGCCCGGGAACAGGAAATGTAAAATGCCCTGATAGTGATTTGGACTGCTTATCATAGGACAGCCTAGTGTCAATGTCATTGAGTGCTGGATACACAGGTGGTTTAGTAACTGTCATGGACCGGAACACGCCCAATGCAGCGCCATGCACGGCCCAATCCTGAATTCCGGTAACTGTAATTTCGGTGACTTCTTCAGAACTGCTTAGCTCAAGCATCACTCGGTAGTCTTGTGCATTTTGACTAGTATCGGATACCCGCGGGTGGAAATCTTCTTTACTCAGTGCGTCCAGATGATACATAATTTCCGCTTTGAACCCCCGAGAAGTTAAATTCTATAATTTTGATGCATTGAACTGGTTAGCGGAAATTGAATGGGTACTTAACCATCAAGAAGAAACAAGGATGATTCCTGGGGATGGAGAGGATCTTAACTGAGCAACTATCTTATAAATAACTGTCAAAATATCATATTCTTATTTTTAAGTCTTTTCATTCGGGTTCTATTCCCCCCCTGTTCCCCTGTTCTTGCCATTTTCAAAGGGCATCGAAAGTAAATGCTAGGTATATTCCTCTTGAAAGCAAATAAGCTGCCCAAGTCTTCTAAAGTCACAATCTCTTAGTTCGTTACAAGCAAATGTCGAGGAATACGAAAACCATGTCATCAGTTCGACTTCGGACATCTTCGCATGTAGAGATTCCATTTCGAACTCCCGTTAATTTGGAGGGGGCGCCCCTTCCTTCATGCACTCTGCCTTTTGTGTTATAATACGGTCTACGGTAGTTATTATTGGATTGGTTACATAATATTTTTTTTCCATCTTATTTAGTGCCGCACCTCGCCCCCTTTGACCTTTGTTCTTTCCACTGTAGTTCATCTTGGGCCTTGCTTGTACAGTTACTCACTACATCTTCTTTTACTAATTATTGTTAATTAAAAGTGCGGAAGCAGAATGTGGTTGTGGAGAAAGGGTGGAATTGCAGTCATATTGCATTCTGCTCTTCAAATATTCCTAAGCAATGGACATTTCATCAAAAAAGTAGCCTAGTTGACTAAAAATAACACTTTCCATCCTTATGAGTCAAATGGAATCGTTCGTACGGAAGCGAAAGGCTAATGGCATTGGAATATGTAATGTAATGCCTTGGTATGGACAGGGCAATGGTTTCCCAATGCAGGTGAACAGACCTCGTGCTTAGTCATGTTGTTCATTGCAATCGGCCCTTTTCAACGAAGTTCCTGAATCCTGTCATCGCTTTAGTAAGTGCAACATGGATCAATGTGCTCACAAGTTGCAAATGACTCTCTTTCTTTTGTGCTAATAGTTACAAACAACCCGGAAAGATGGGTGTGTGAAAGACTCTTTGTAACTTTGTTTTTTCTTTTGCCCTCACCCCTTTTAGTCACCCTTGGTTGGCCCGTTCAAAGCGGTGCCATACTTCCCCAGAGCTGGATAGTCTGAACAGAGTTGGGGCTCCTTTGTCCACTTCTTGTACTACCAGTAAGGGCCTTTCAAAGTAGATCCCACGTTTCCCCGCTTCTGACTAAGGCTGGGGCTCTCTTGTCATCTCATTCGCTGTCAGCGCAGCCCAATCCCCCAAAGGCTGAGTGCATGAGCAAGGCTAAGGGCCCCCTTGCTCATAGCGGCGAAGAAAAAGCTAGGAAAAGACATGATCCTAGGTTGACGGCAACCATCCTCGATGCACTTTGTAACTTTTGGGCAGCCATAACATGTTCTCAAAGGGGACAATAGACTACTTCTTTTGAAGAGTTTTCTCCACTTTTTGAAAGAGATGTGAACTTTCGGCGCACTGCACGCCTATAAATACGAGTGGATATGTTCAACAAGGGATGTTTTATTCATCAATTCAACAAACCAACATTGACAACTCAACAATTTGGAACCTTGCTTCCTAGATTTAAAATCTAACCTGTTTTGTTTTCCAAACTCGCTTTGAATTTGTTTCTTGTTCTGTTTCTTGTTCTTCTTCTTTTTTTTTTTTTGCAATGTGGATTTATCGTATCGAGAAAATCTCACTTGTGGTGAGCATCCTCCTTTTTTTTGTGTTTCAAATCCATGCTGCCTCCTTGAAGGCTGCTTCACAGGCACCCAACTTGGGCCTCGGATGCCAATCAGAATTGATTGGAACCATATCTGGTGATGCCATTTTGGCGCCCCAATCAGGGGCAGACCAGGTTGAGGCCGATTCAAGCAATCCTACATTCTATGATGGTTACGCCCCTCGAGCCAAGTTTCCCAACAGTAATTCTCAAGGAAAAAGTGTTAGTTATAACATCTCCAATGGCAATTCTGTTGGTTGTGTTGAGGTTGTGTACTATGTGTGGGCTGGTAAAGGCTCTGTGTCAATGTCCGTTGACTCAGGTAAAGTTGCAGCTACGCAATTTGGAAAGGGACAAACCATTTCAGGATGGGAGAGGAAGACCGTGTACTATCAATCTACCGGAGACAATGCAATGAATTCTCTCGCTATTCTGGTTCAAACAGAAACGCACGATTGGGCACTGCAACTTGCTCAGATATCCATGTTCCGAAAAGATAAGACTCCCCCAAATTTGAACCTTGGTTGTCAAACTGAGCAAGTAGCGGCTATTTCAGGAGGAGCAATTCTGCACCCTGAGAACAATGCTGATGTGCTTCAGCTGGATGCGGCACATCCCGAATTTTACGATGACTATTCTATCAGAGCCAAGTTTTTAAAGAGCAATGAAGGAGAGGGGAAAACTGTCACATATAAAGTTCCCGCTAGTAAAGCAGGCTGTGTTGAGATTGTGTATTACGTTTGGAATGGTAATGGAGATCTATCAATGTCTGTAAATGACGTCTCTGCTAAGAAAACACTGAAAGCATTTGGTGAGACACACTCCGAAGCTGGATGGGATCGCAAAACTGTTTACTACAATACGGCTTCTATTGAAGATTCTTTGGAATTGGTATCCTTAACTGTAAAAGCACCGAGCATGGATTGGACCATCCAGTTGGCTGCACTTACTTTCTTTACAGCAAAAGTCGAGCCTAAAGATTGCCCAGAGTACCAACATTGGAATCCCAAAACAGCGAAATGTGAAGTCCCAGTTTGCAATGATGAAAAGCCTTTCATTGGAAAAGACGGTGTATGTACTGCCAAATGCCCCAAATTTGCCACCTCACGTAAAACCGGTTCAAAGTGTGTCGATAAGTGTCCCATGCCCTATGTGCAGGGAGACTTTTTCTGTTGCCCAGCATATACACAGATGACCAAGTTTGGAACGTGTCTGCCTCCCGTTTGCGCAGCCTCACAACATATCACTGAAGGTGTCATGTGTGTAGACAAATGCCCTAAGGGAAAAACGTGCTCTCCTGCTAATTGTCATATTGCGCAGATTACTACCAACGATTGGAACCGTAAAGACAAACAATGTGCGTTGCTAGCGGACGGGTCAGTAGTCTGTGTTAATAACGCCCAAAAGCAAGTTGAAACCGGTTTGGGTGAGGGTAAGAAAGCCCTTTCTGGGGATAACACCAATTTATGTGCCGTAAGTGCTTCTGATGGTACGCTCGCGTGTAGTCCAAACAAATACACCAAAGACTTCCTTGCCAATCCCGTTACTATTATGGATGGTGTACATAGAACCGTGGGGTATCTTCACGCGTGTTATGTTCAAAAGGAGAGTCAATTCGTCAAGTGCGAAAGGATGAACGGAATAGCTGATGTTTCCGGAGCGGATGTTGTCCCAGACAGCTTAAAGAAAGTTCAGTTCACAATGGTATCTGCTGGAAGATACAATTCGTGTGGTGTACGGAAGGATACTGGCGCAATTGAGTGCTGGGGAAGTTCTTCATATGATTTCCTCGCCGATAAGCCCACAATGGAAGGATTTGATTATGTTACTGTTGGATATGGAGCCGCGTGTGGCGTATTTAAGAACAGCACAG
Source organism: Ichthyosporea sp. XGB-2017a (assembly GCA_002811675.1). Classification (NCBI taxonomy): domain Eukaryota; class Ichthyosporea; order Dermocystida; genus Chromosphaera; species Chromosphaera perkinsii. The sequence continues at coordinate 32,038 of PDIM01000073.1, read as the reverse complement.
CACTGTGTTGGGGTAACAGCAGAAAAGGCCGCGAAACCCAATTCTTCACCTTTCCTCAGCAGCCTAATGCCGTTGATATTAAAACGATATATGGGAACCGAGGCACTGCATGTGCACTCTCGTCGATGGGAACAGTGAGATGCACTTATGACTTGGCAGATGAAATCCCTATCACCGTGCTTAATGTGACCGATGTTATGGATATTGCCTTTGCAGAATATTATGTTTGCGCGTTGAAGGAAACAGGAGATACACAGTGCTTCCTTGTAGAAACGTATGGGGCAGACAAAGGTTTCAACAATGATGTCCCATTTCCCAAGGCATCTTTTGTCCCAGCTTCGTGCAAAAGTGCTTAAGAATGCTTCAAAAGAGTGGAAGACTTCTGCGCTTCCGAGTTACCCTTTTTGTTTTCTTTCTCGCTTTCTTTCTTACCTTTTTGTTTTTGCTCTCTTTTTCTTCTCTGAGGCTGTAAGAGTTGTTTTTTTTTTTAGGTGAGGAAGGGTGATAAAAAAGAGTGAATTGTTGATAGTTTGCAGTTTATTTTTTCTTGCAAAATAAATGATGAAAAATGAAACCATAATAAATCAAGTTTGAGTGGGCTGTGGGTGGCCTTTCTAATTGTCAGTGGACTTTTTGCCTCGGAACAGTTTACAAAGGGACCGACAGGTATTGAAAAAGGGCAGTGTGAAGAGAATGGGCGCCGTCTAAGAATTGCACATTGAGATGAAGAAGAGTGGACAAGAAAAACATAAAAACGCATATTATACGTAAACATGAACATAAAGATTACGGGGTGAGTCCCAAGAGCAATGTATTTCAGGCACAACCTATCATTGACAAGGAATTCAATGATATGGCTCTAAAGGCTCCACTTTAATAGTAAATCCGTCAACCCACTTGTGTTCTGCTTATCTGTAGGACGTATCTGCACGAATTTGCATGATAGAATAACAGAAAAGCTATTTCCCTTTTGTAAAAGCACCCTCATAGGGAGAATCGGGACAGGAGTCAGGACTCAGGACTTCTCTATCATCTCTTGCAAATACTTCTTGGTAGCACCTGGAAAGTCTTCTTTACCGTACGAAAACCTCATAGTTCCGCTAGCGATGCTTTTCCCATCCTTTCTCCGTCTCTTAAAAACACAATGAAAATATCCTTTCATGGGCGTATTGTTGCCTTGATACGTTCCGTAAGGTGGAGATGTGTTCGGATCCACCAACCATTCGCAAAATATTGGAAATTGTTTTTGTTTACCTTGTCTACACACTCCCTTCACATGAAGAAGTTCCATGCTCATCTGTGCATTTGTGAGACCCTCAAAGGAACATTTGAACTGATCCCGGGGGGAGAACCAACTACTTCCTCGATTTCCCCAACATGAAAAAGTTTCAATCTTGTTTATCATGCGCTTCTTACATTTACATTTGTCTCTTGCCAATGCTCCTCCACCATCATACACACACTCCGTCTCCACACCGCCATTTGAATACGTCCGATCAAATTGAAACAAGGGCAGTCTTTGACTCGGCAAACCAAAGTGCAACACCACAGCTTGGTCATTCAGACCATCCTCATTGTTTGATTTCTTTTGCGACTTCTTATCTGCTTTATCCGCCCAAAAGGTCAAAACAATTGGCTTGTGTTTCCAAAAAGAGCAACTCAATTTATCTATCGGGTCACACGCCGGATGAAAACTGCTCACATAATCTTTAATTGTCTCAGTCCGCTCAGTCTTCTTGTGTTTCCGAGAGCCGAGGTAACCGAACAGAGTCTTTACATGCTTTTCATCATCCGTTAATTTGGTATGAGTCCCTGTTTTGCGATCCCAATCCCCGTTAGAAGCAAAAACTATTCCAGATGGAAGCAAAGCTCCACCGTCATGAGCATGATACATAACCGGGACATTGCCAGGAGGAGTTAATACAAGTGACGCAATGCCTTCCCATTTCTTAAAATGTTTTGCCAATATGACAGCAACCTCCTCAGCCCGGTCCTTGTTTAGTTTTACGTACTGTTCAATTGGGTGCCTGTAGGTTTGATACGAATTTGTCGGGGAATTTTCTTCCACAGAGCTGTATGAAACAGAGGAAATGTATACCACACACTGCGGTAATATTCCTGCTGAGACCTCCTCGATAGTCTTTTGGGTAAATAAATCTTTGAAAGGCTTCCCTGCATTATTAATGAGAGACTCACCGAGTCCATGAAAGTTGACCATAACTTTTGTGGTTTCAATTTTACCAATTGAGTTTTCATTTGAAGCAATGAGTGAAATAAGCTCTGCGAAACACAGGAAAAGATAGGTGTTGTGGACGAAGGTGTTGTGGA
>PDIM01000073.1:17702-27826 GCA_002811675.1 Ichthyosporea sp. XGB-2017a | reverse complement strand
AAAAAAAAAAAAAAAAAAAAAAAAAAAAAAAGAAAGAAAGAAAGAAAGATTAAAATAAAATAAAAAGCAAAAGAAAGGCAAAAAAGAAAAGAAAAGAAAAGAAATGCAAAAACAAAAAATATGAGATTGATTAAATTCAAAGGAACTCTTCTTAGTCAAAGTCAATCAACACTTCTCCTCTTCCCTTTCTTTCTCCTTTTCATTCACCAGTCCCTCTTCCTCCTCCCAAGTCCCGTATCCTCCCTCCCCATAGCAACCCCGTTGCCAGCCTCCCATGGAAACCATCCAGCCCTTCGCATAGCAACGAATCCACTCAACGCAGTGGCAATAATCGACCAGAAAAGTCCCACGTCGTCCCAGTCACGTGATCGGAGTCACCCTTACGATGCTTTGTATAGGACTCCTCATACATTGTTGCATAACAACGGTGGCTATGTGCCGCGGCCTCGCTTCTATGAGATTGATGATAAAAATCTCACCCCGGAGGAGATTCGAACAAAATTTGAATTAAAATTTGGAAATGGAGAAGACGAAAATTCGGAAAATGAACAAGAAGAAGAAGAAAAAAGTCCGGTGGAGAAATTACAAGACGAGGAAAATGCCAAAAAGGAGATTGACCAAATGAAATTACGCCTGACGGATTTATCGCCAACGGTGCATCATGAATGGACAGAAAGAGGACCGTTGCTAACCCACGCGGTGTCTTTGGATGACCTGAAAAGGAACTCCCAGATGGAGGAGGACCAAACCAAGGCAGGGAAGATACAGCAACCTCGTCCTGACCACGTATTGATATCTGCCCCCGATGAAGATGGAGATGATAAAGCCGATGAACAAGAACAAAGGAGTCAAAATCCTCATCAGGAAGAAGAGAATGGGGATCAGAAGTTTCTCGCGCTTCAAGCACGACTTCTTTCCGCGTTTAATGCGCGTCTGCACATGTCACAATCAGGCGAAGATGGTTTCCAGTGGAATCCCTGGGACCCGCTGGCGTACACACTGCGCACACCGAATCAAGATGTGTTGGATACGGCCCAGCGGGCAGTCAAGGAGAATCAGAAGGAGAAGGAGACGGCGATAGAGCAGGAAAAGGAGAATGTGTGGGACGTGACAAAACAGCTGAAGGAAGATTATGAGGCAATGATACGGGCGATGGATGAGGAAGAATTTAGGAAACATGTGGAGGGGATCCTGGAGATGATGGGGATTGGGGATGGGGAAGAAAGAGAGATGCGGGAAAAGAAGGATCAGGGGGACAAGAAGCAGAAGAAAGATGATGATACAGGAGGGGAGTCTGAATCAAATGTATCTGTGTCCTCCAGGCCCTTATGGCGGCGTCTTTATGATATGAACAAAAGGATGAAGGATAGGGACTTCCAGCAGGAACGCGTGAGTAAGGATCTCATCTTTGGAATTGAGAGGCCCAGACAGGAAGCCATTCGGAGTCAGGGAAAGATTGGGTTTGGAATTGCCCCAAAGCCGATCAAAGAAGTTCTCACCGATGAAATGGTGAAGTCACGGGAGGATGATTACCAGGTGTTGCGGGATGTGTTCCCAGAGATGCGGGTACAAGAAAGCTTTACTGTGTGAAGCAATGGGGGGGGGGGGTTATGATGCAGTTTGCCCTGTAAAGCTTTACTGTGTGAAACAGGGGGGGGGGGGGGGCTATGATGCAGTTTGCCCTGTAAAGCATCATAGGATAATAATAAAATATCCATCAGGAAAGGGTTCCTTTATCCTGCCGGTGAATTGAAAGAGAAAGAGAAACAAAATAAATTAACAAAGGAAAATACCTTTTAGCACGCGAAGTGAAAAGAACTTGTTCCCTGCAAAGCCGTTGTTTTGATTCTTTCTCAACAGGTCTGTCTGGGTGGCGTGTCAAAGCAAGAGAAGGGATCTTTGAGAATTGCACGAGACAGGGGTAATTTCTTGGTTCTCATTAATTTCCATTTAAAGAAGACAAGATTCACTATGATTGGATGAATCTGTCCGATCAAACAAAATTGAGCGAATCATAACCTCGCTCAATTAAATAAACGCATTTGATTGGGTGAAAAGTAGCATGACTGTGATTTGATTTTGAACTTATTTTATCGGAAAAAAAAAAAAAAGAGGCCCGGCTGTTGAGAAGTTTCAAATTTTGAAGGCCATGTTTATTTTTTGTTTCTTTTTAATACAAAAAAGGATTTTTAGATTTCAATAAGGAGAAAAGGAAAAGAAGAAGAAGAAGAAGAAGAATAATAATAATCTTCTTTTAGTTTTGAATGTCACTGATTTAAGGGAGAAAATATTACTATAGTTTATTTTCCAATCAATGGATTCCAGGAAAATATGAGATTGACTCACACAACACCAACAATCTCCTCCTTCATCCTTTTCACTCTTCTTATCATCCAATCACTCTTCATTAATCCCTCCTCCTCCTTCTCCTCCTCCTCTTCGTCTTCTAATCCCTTCCCAGTGTATCTCTGTACACAAATCCCCTCCTATTGCCACTTCACCCGCGAGGAGATAACAACACCTTCTTCTTCCTCCTTCTCCTCCTCTTCCTCTAATGCGACTATGAGTTATCACCGTTATTATCTCCGGGTTGCCCCACGTGCCGTTTATAGTCGACTAAGATGGATTTCCACACCCAGCTGGGCGGATTCCTCTGATACAGGGCGGGATTTAGACGCCAATGGAGCCTACAGTGGGGATTTAGTGTTTACTAATGGGGAGGACCATGGGAATAATACCCAACAACCATTGGTTGGGAATCTCTCTGCGACTAATCTGCGGTTGTTTAACCCGGATACGTATTATCCGGTGTTTTCGGAGGGGAACCATAGTCACTACGAAGAGGAGTGGAGTTATTTCGCGGAGAAGGGCCGTCTGGCTGCTGCAGAAGGACGTGATAGTGATAATGATGGCGGGGAACTATTGGCTGGGGGGTTTAAGGTACATCTCAAGTCGCTGGAGTTGTATATGAGTGGGTTTGGGATCATTGGGGATCTGCGGGAGGTGCTGCAGATGGAACAAGGACTGGTGGAGGTGGAGAAGAGTCTGACAGAGCTGGGTTTGACTGTGGATCTTCCGGAGGTGGCAGTTAAAGATGAGAATAATTATGGATCTGTGTCGGACTCTTCTTCTGTTTCAAAGTGGCTTTCTTCAGCTTATTTTTTGGATGTGCGAGAGGATGACTTTAAAGCGTTTCGGTCTGTGAAGAAAATGTCGCTGTATTTCACATCTCCTGTAGCGGAGGAGGAGGAGAAATCGGATTTCAATGGAGGCTGGGATGGTAATCATCAATCTTCTTCTTCTGTGCATCAGCAGCATCATCCTCGAGTGGCGTTTAATCGTTCACAGCCTCTCCCTGCACGGCTATTTGCTCCAATGGCTGCCACTCTGGAGGAATTGCAACTGACTCTGACCAACGGGAATGGATTGGGTCAGGTAGACTTTGAAGATTGTACAGCACTGAAAGAATTGTTGATACATCACGCAAATTGTGTCCCGAAGGCTTTACCGCGAGGGCAATTAAGATCTCTGAGCGCCAATGTGGATGCATGGAACATGCGCTCGTGTTATGAAACTCTGCCTGATGATTATTTCTCTTTTGCGGGTGGGCAAGGAGGAGGAACATTGGAAGAGATACATCTTGGACCTTCGCTGCGGCCTCAATCTGAATTGGAAAAGCTGTATAGTCTGGCGGGGCAGATGGACAGTCATAAGACGCGATTGTTTTATGGTCCACCATCACCGACATCAGGATGGAATGCCTTTAATCGCTTTGTTCCATGGCGCTTCCAATTGCCCTCCTTTCGGCGGCTGAAGGAAATTCATCTGAGTTGGTTTGTCTTTGATATAAAAACCTTTCATGGGATGATACAAAAGCGGGAGCAAGAGCGAGAGAAAGCCAAGGGAGCAAACGAGAGCATATGCGCTTCTTTCTCATCTCATGATGGGAACCCGGCAAACGATGTGGTTGCCGTTTCGTTATTCTTGCAATTGATTTCATGTGTAATTACTGCAAATACGACCTCATCAGTTCCTCTACTGGGTCCTGAGGGATCGGCGAAAGACCACAAAAAGGACACCGCAAAGACTTTTAAAGGAACCAGATTTCAAGGATGCGTATTTGCGTGCGCTGCAGACGACGCGACATGTCGTGATAGTGAAGAAGGTGTGGCTGTGGAGAATGATGATGGGCATTCATTGTCACTATGGATTGTGGACTTTTTGTCTTCATTTAGAAACCAATATGTGATCTCTTGGGAGGGACTTCGCAAGGGGATTCGCCGTGCACACTCTTCATTATCGCCGTCCTTATCTTCTCCTGGCTATGATCTTGTCCCTTTGGATGTGAAACGGCCCTTGGAGGCGATTAATTTGGGATATGCAGTGGCCATTTCATTGCGTGACGTGCAGGCTGGGGATACCGAGTTTCTCAAAGTGAATAATCATCAGTGTAATGGGGACGGGTGCGAAGAAAGAAGTAATAATACCAATCGCTTTACAAATCTGCAATGGATTGTGTTATCGGGGTCAAATACCGAAGACTTTTCGGGTTTATTTCAATGTGATTCTAAACAATGCTGTGATGCTCAGAAAGAAAAAGCGGATACGATGACTTTCCCCTCACTGAACATGGTTGGCATTGTAGAACAGCCTCACCTGCAATCTCTAACAAAGTATCATTTATGCTCTGCTCCATATCTGACCCAGTTAAACCTTGATATTCTCCCTGGACTCACCCACATTGGGCCCAGTCTGCTGGATTATGTTCGCTGCAACCGCAGTCATCTGCTAGGAGAGAAGCCCAATAATGCTTCACAATCTATAATGCCCTCTCCGTTGAATATTTTGACTATTACTGGCGCACCCAACCTCACTATGCCTCCCGTGGACTTGCTAGCCGGGTGTCAAGCGGAGGAGGTGTGGATCCAGGATACGGGGATTATGAGTTTCCCGCCGGAGGTATGGGGACGATCTGATGATGACGCTAATCCTGGTGTGACTGCTTTGATTACCAAAACCGTGCGCTTGAATGGGAACCAATTGCAGACTTTGGAAGAGAGGGATCTATCTGGGCTCGTTCAGACACTATTGCCCCCGCAGGTAAGATTATTCTCCTCTGCAAAGGGGGTAGTGGACAGGAGTCAGCTGGTACAAGATATGGAATTGATTGAGGGGTACTTGCGAAGCGCGAAAGAGATTGACTTAAGTCGCAACAATGTTCGCGGAAAGGTGGTTTTAGAACTAGGGGAGGAAATGATGCTCTTCAATGATCTTAATCCCAATCTACAGCTGCGATTGCTGTTTAATATCTCTCGCAATAACATATCACAGCTCCACGTCACTGCACCATTGTACGCAAACAACACCAAACCACTTCCTTCTCCGGAGGAGCAATCGGAATCAGTTCATGTTCCGTTTCTTTTTGAATCTCTGGATATATCGCACAACGTCATCACAGACTTGATGACAGACTATCCCACGCCTGGATATTTTCCTCCTGGTGTGTGTGTAGAGAGCCTTTTCCTCGATCACAATCGTCTCTCGTCCTTGCCCGCTAGTCTTTTTCTTCATCAGCACATCAGTACACCAGTCAACACAAGTGACATCTGCATGAGATACCTCCATGCTCTGGACGTATCTCACAATCTCCTGGAATTTCTCCCAACTGGCCTGATCCATAATGCTTCACAGTTTAAGTATCTGCTAGCGCATCACAACCTTATCACCGCGCACGTACAGAACCAGCACATTCAAGAGGTGACTGAAATGGTGCAGGACCCGAAGAGGACAGGATTTCTAAGTGGCGGTAGCTGTGCCACAGCAACATGGGATTCCGCCCTTATGATTAGCCAGGGATGTATCGTTGATCTGTCCTATAATCGCCTGGGGATTCTGCAAACTGCGAGCGATGAGATGATGAATAAGCAAAAGGACAGAAAGGATGCAGACACCTCCTTGTTCTTAAATCAATGGATGAAGGACTCTCATATTTCGTATCTGAATCTGGAGTTTAATAACATCACCAGGTTTCCCGAGAACATTGACGTTTTCAATTGGTCCACGGAACAGTCTTTCCAGTCTGGACACTACGGCCATCGTCCTGAGTACCATGCGTACCCGCAGATACGAAAAATTAATCTGCGAATGAATGCCATAAGGCGAGTGGTTGAGTCGCCGTGCAACAGCTGGAATATCCGCAACTATTACCAGGCACAGAATCAATCAACCCCGATTTCTCAAATGGCGTTTTTGTCTTTGGATCTTTCCTACAATCGGATTTCGATGCTTCTTCCACAGGCATATGATTGCACTGTGCAGGTTATGCAGTCGTCAGATCGGGATTCTGTGTCCGTTGATGATGAAACCGGGAAAGAAGCAAACGCATTTGGTTTAATGCTGACACTCAATCACAATTGGGGACTGCGATCATTACCCACTACGCCCCTGTGTGCCCGACAGTCTTTATCGCCCTCAACCACCTCCTACTCTTCCTCAGGTGTTTATCCAGGAAGGCAGTGTCCACAGTCTTCCCTGTATCTGTTAGATGTGAGCAATACACATATTAAATCTCTGCCTGTACACTTTGGCGAGCACCATCGCTACCTGAAAGTGCTTGGGATGGGGACCAGTTCGGTATCGTACGCTTCTCCATCAACGACGATGCCTTCCTCTGTATCCGGTTCAGCCCAGAATAGATCCACTGCCTTCACACCAATAGGATCATATGCAGATGGGTTTGTACTTCCGTTTTGCTGTGCCATATCTGAGATTACTACCACAAATTTATATTATCGGGGAGTGAAACATCTCCCCTTGATAGATCAAATTGACAATTATAATTCATTGGTTCGGCAACAAAAAAATATCATGACTGTCACGTGTGATGATTCTCATGATAATGCACAAGACGGCTCTGCGGACTCCAATTGCGGCGACTTCAATGCTCGAGGAGTACGAAAGGAATCACAACGAGTCCAGGTTACTTCCCCGAGCAACTTTTACTTTGCTGGGTCCATCTCATCCGGACATGATCGGTATCCCACCGAGTGGCTGTTCCCTATCGAGCGCATCTCTGTAATGTTCCAAAGTCAGCTGACTCCATTTGTGAACGCGGCGCGATGTGGATACAGCACAGCGAAGTCATCCGCATCCACTGGCGCTGTCGAAACTGTTTCGCTGTGGGAGTTTTTCCAATATGTCAATCCTGATTTTTACAACCTCACAAGTGCTGCTAATAACGGAGAGGTTAGAGGAGGGGCTACTCAGAAGATATCAACCATGAAGTATTGTGACCGATGTGAGAATCTTAATTGTGGCTATGGAGCCCCGGGTCAGTTACATAATAGCCATTGTCAGTCCATTGATGAAGATGATTCGCTCAACAATCAGCATTTGAACCGTCAACGCAAACACAGCATTGGATTGACATGTTCTTGTAAATCCCGGGCCCCGGATGGGTATGTGTATGGAGAAATCCACCAAAAGGGTCAATATGATTCAGCAGCCATGCGTGAAGGTAATGAGTATGATGTGCTTGCTCGTTTGGGGCCTTATCCATACTATTATGGGGATGGATTCGTGTGTGAATTCCAATCCTTTGCTACAGACTCTACAATCAAGGATGATGTTGGTTTACAGCAGGAAAGCAAGGAAGTGATTAGTAGTGGCAAAGATCTTGTTTTGTTTGAACAATGTCCGCCTGAAATGTCATTTCGATTTTTCCGATATAGCTGGACACCGTATCAACCATCTCCAAAGCAAACTCCGGCCGCGCATCTGTCTGTGCAGGCCGCTTCCTTTATTGTGGGTGATTATGGAGATAGTCCTATCCCGGGGATCATCCAAGAAGCGCAGGGCCGCTGCATTTGTCCAGAAAAGTATCATTTGAGCCAAAATGTGCATATGAATGGGCTGTGTTGGCCAGATGGGATGCAAGAGCCTAGCAGGATCCGTTTGATGCCCGGGAATCGATTCAGCAGTATCAATGGAGACGATCAACAATTCATCCCTGTCCAATCCCTCTCCGATTCATCCTCGTACTGGTGGCTGATTCTGACACTTGGCCTCATTGGAGGGTACATTGCGTATGGTGTGTTCCTCGTGGAGGGCCTGATCTGGGCTGGGTACTGTGCAGGAGGAGGTGGTGAGGATCGCGGGTTTGATGCGGGTATAGAAGTGGCCGATTCTTTGAACCATGTCCACAATGATGCGGACATAGAAGTGGCAGATTCTTCGAACTATGTGCACAATGATGCGGATTATGGAGATAAGAACAAATTCTGTGGTGATACTCAATTCAAATGCAGTGATATGCTCGATGAGGCGCCCCGATCCGGACAGGAAGAAGAGGAGCGGATAGGAATGTGGTGGAGGAAACGATGGAGACAGGGCCCTTTACAACTTCCGGCGACGAAATCTAATGTCATACCATTTTGGGGTAACAATGATGCATCCCCCTCACAGCTCCAATTAATTCACGGCTATGGGAGCGAAGATATGCCATTTTCGCTTCCCTCTTCAACATCCTCTTCTCTGGGCCATTCTTTTAAGGACCGTCGCCACACAGATATCACAACGGATAGTGGCGATGGAGTGGTGCAGTGTTTCGAGAACGAGCATGGGTGTCTCATGCTGCCGCGTGGATACTCACATTCGGTGATACAGGCAGGGTACAATGCTTTTGACCCGAAACCGAGGAAACAACAAGAAGGAGAAGTAGTTGAGAATATTGAAGAAGAAAGTAATCATTTGATTGTGCTAACCTCCTCTGTGTGGCAATCCGCGATACCACCAGGAGAGATAAAAAGGAATCTTGCCTTGTACCGGGAGACTGTGGTAGATGAGGATGAGGATGAGGAAAGGGAAACCCAAGGACAAAGGCTAGGAACTAGTAGAGGGACTGTTATCATCTGTGGACAACTATCAGCTACTCATCTCATCATGGTCCCATCCTCCCCATCGGAACAGTGCAGTTATTACCACCGAGAGATTCTCCCCCACGCACGGCAACAGGGAAGACAGGAAGGAAGAGAAGGAGGAGCAGGGAGGACTCATAGAGGAGCAATATGCAGGCAGATTGTGGACGGTACCTCTTCACTGGTCGCGATGGCGCCTTATCCGTTACAGGACCACTGCCTTGACTGGGACTATTTCAAAGAGACTGACAGCAGCTGGAAGAAGAAGAAGAAGAGGGGAGAGGAAGAGGGAGAAGAAAATGACAAGTATGTTGAGGTCCTCCCGGGACATAGGAAGAGTAGCGCCAGCCCTTCAGTGACAATTGAAATTATTCACCGGCGTTTAGACAATGATAATACCAATAGCACGGGTGAAAATTGCAGTATCAGAAGTAAAACTTCTTCTAGTTCTGGGATCTATCTGGACCCTCCATCGTATAGAAAGGAAGGGGCTAGAAAAGAAGAAGAAGAAGAAGAAGAAGAAGAAGAGCAGGAGGCGGAGTACAGAGGAGAAGAGTCTTATTATTCCGAGGAAGATGATACGGAGGAAGATGGAAGAGTCAGTTGCAGTGGATTGGAGGGAGAAGGGACAGTGGGAGAGTATTATTATGATTATGAAGAGTGGTATGAGTACAGGAGGGAGTCTTTGGAGTGACTGTCATTAGCATGTTTTGGTTAGTTGAGAGTTTTTTGTTTGCTTTATAAAGTAAAAAGAAAAAGAAGCCTGCCCAGGCCACAAGCCAAGGAGAGGAGCAAGGAGCTCATCACCTATCTTTGTATTATAAAACTTAAAAGACAAAGAAAAACAAGGCCAGGAAGAAAAAGAAGCCGCGGAAAAAAGAAGAAAAAAGAAAAAAAGGAAAGGAAAAAGATAAAAATACCAACGCTCTTTGAAAATACCCCCAAAAATGAAAAAAATGTTTTTCAAAACGCAATTGTAAATCTAACCCTATTGTTTCCATGGTAACCGCCATACAAAAATCCCATACAAAAAAAAAATAAAAATAAAAAAAGCCAAAGCAAAAATTTTGGCACAAAAATTGGAATTATTTTGGTATTTTTCTTTTTTCCTTTTTTTCTCTTTTTAATTTTATTATTACTTCTTTTCTTTTCTTTTATTTTTTTTTTTTCCTCTCTCCATTTTTCAAAAAAGAGAAATCAAATCTTTGA
>PDIM01000073.1:0-14902 GCA_002811675.1 Ichthyosporea sp. XGB-2017a | reverse complement strand
TGGAAAACCAAAACAAAGAAAAAAAAAAAGGAAAAAAAAAAAAGGAAAAAAGAAATTTTTGTATGGCACTTTTCTATGAAAAAAAAATTTCACACGTACCGCGACATTTTAACTGTTTTAAAAATAAAAAAGTAAAATTATGATCGATCTGTTTTAATCATTTCAGCCAATCAGCGGTGAGGGAAAAGTCGCATTAAGATTACAAAAAAAATGGAAAATCACATTTAGATTTTCTGAATTTCGATTTGATTTTTTTTTTTATTATTTCATTTGTTTGCTTAAATTTTGCATTTTCTTTTTTCTTTTTTTGTTTTCGAACTCCAAAGAACATTCCAAAAAGTAATTTACACATGTACACACAAAAAAAAATAAAATAAAAAAAGAAATGTCAAATGCACAAAAACATAAACAAACTCGTCTCCCCTCAAAAGGATCCTCAAACCATAAAAGGCCTTCCTTCCTTCCTTCCTTCCTTCCTTCCTTCCTTCTCCCTAAATAATAATACAATAACCTCCCCCTCCCCCTCTCCCCAAGGTCTATACATTCTCCCTTAACGCCGCTTCATATCCCGCCTGGTGTGCCCAGTCCACGTGAGGCACATCTGCACCAACATGTACAGGGAAAGAGCCCCTGCCACCGCAATAAGGAAGTAGGCAAAGATCTTATCCGCGTCCAGACGACGGCCCAGCTGCAGAGTCTCCAGGGAGGAGTCGTGGAAGGGATGATCGTGATCTTGTTGATACTCCATTGTTTTGGATTAAGAAGAAGAGATTGTTAAAATTTGTTTTGTTTTTTCTTTTTTTTTTCTAGATTTGCAATCGAAAAAGAAAATAAAAGTCAAAAATTCTTTGTACTGAAAAACCATGTAAAAATAATAACCGAGAGGCTTTTTAGCTTTGAAAAAAAATTGCATACATTTTCCGCATTCAAATCATATTTATTATTTTGGCACAAAAACTGAAAATAAATTATTCTTTCTTTTACTTTTTTTTTTTGGTTGTCATGGCAATTAATTTTCACAAAACTAAAAGAAAAGTTGTTTCGTTTATTTGACTTTTGCTTTCTTTAATTAAGAAAAGAAAAGGATTACTTGCCAGTCTTTTCATTGTACATATCTGCACTTCTCCCCTCAAGGCGTTACCTTGTTGATTGACACAAAGCCTTAATCCCATCGGACAACGTTACATCAGGGAATTTACCCCCTAATATATCTGCACATTGGTTCTTATCTTCACTCAGATCAAGGCTCTTGGCATTTGTATTAGTGTTTGATCCAATAAAGGGCCTGGCCATCTTGCTCGGATCGGGCTTCCCTGTGACAGTGGCCGTATCTGTTAGTTCAATTGGGCTCGAAGGTTGGACGCTTCTTCCTTCTTCGTATTCTGTTTTCATAATGGTATCCTTGACCTTGTCCATCAAGCAGGGAATGGTTGGATGAAGATTTAGGGTATCTCCAAAATTAAAGACGAGGCACTTATTAGTTTGTGTATTTTTTTCAATGTTGTAATGCGTAAGGAAATCTGAATGGTATACTTCTAGAGGGATTTCCTTATCCACCTTTTCACAATCCACACGAGGAAAGCGAGGGTACACGAGATCCCTCCGTGACCATCCCCAGCGGGAATCTCCCGTGTACACTCTCTTTTGCCTTTTCACTAGAGTATCCGTGCTCTCCTCATACTTCACACACAGTACCCGGAACAGATACAGTCTTCCTTGGTAGTACTGTTTCGGTTTCTTGGATGACATAACAGGCGCCCCCACCTTGGGACTCTCCTGGGTGATATTGTCAATGCGGTCCTTCTTGAGTGCTTCTAGCATTTTCTTTACCCACTCTTTTGGGGTGCGAAAATCCAGGCCAAGAAGGTGTTCATATTCGTAGAAGCCGCTTTTTTTGTTTTTGGATTCTGTCTCCAGCACAAGGGCACGAGTGGTGTCCTGTTTTTCAATCATTGCCACTTTGCCTATGGCAAATTTCCATCCAGAGTGTGGGGACCGTATCCCAATGAAAATACTATTACCAGCAGCTTTGTTAAGATAGTGCGTGGCGCCAGTTTCATATTTACACAATTCAGAAAGTGCGCCATAAACCACAGGATACAGTCCATCTTTTTCTGTAATACTATTTTTTAAGGTCTTATACTTGGCCTCAACGTCTGTCTTATTAACTTCCTTGGATTCAGCTGCTTGACGAAACGCATCGAACGCCTTAGACACACTTTTGTCCGACAATTTGTAATCTTTTGTCTGAGACTTGATATACTCGTCCACAGGATTGCTAGAATCGTCATAGCTTTTCGCAATTGTATGCATTTTTTCAACGGTGATTTGAAACTGCTCTTTCAAATAAGAGATTTGCTTAAGGACTTCACTGGGGTCATCGACATATTTGTCTCTACACTGCACTAGCATTTCTTTCGCTGCGTACATCACCTTTGCATTACCGTCTGGCAAAGTCATGGTTTTTCCGTGCCAATAGTCGTCTTCATCTGGGGTATCGTCATCCTCATTCTCGTCCTCGGTGGAGGGAATAAGAGCCTTTTGTGGGCCATACTCGTCACTCAGCGTCATGACCGATGGGTCGTAGTTGTCATTTTCATGCCCAATGTCCAATGCATCTGATGGTTGAGGTACTATAGGGACCCAATCTTGGGACGAGGATAATGCAAAAAAGCGAACTCGATGTACCAGCCACTCATTTTTGATCCTTTCTTCTTCAACCTCTTTCGACACTTTCTCATACTTGGGTTCGCCATCGGCACTAGAAGCTGGCGACATTTCGAAACTTTCCTTAGACACCGGGGATAGTTCGCGATCATCGTTTTGTTGTCTTAATCGCCACCCACTAGCAAACTCACTACATACCCCCGTGTCCGTATCACACGGCCCCTTCTGGTCACAAGTGGAACACTTATAGCAAGCCCGAGAATCCTTTCCCGCAAAGCAATTATCATTCACGCAAAGCCCGATTGACTTACTTGGATCTAGTGTTTTTTCCACCTGATATTGACAATCTGTAGTAGAACACATGACACCCACGTACAGAGGCCGTTTAAGTATCTCATCTGCCCCAATTCTCAAGGATGAAGACGCTCCTTTTTCTGTCTGAAATAAATCGTCAACTGTAGCACAAGCAAGTACTTTTGGGGCAGGTGAAGAGTCCGAGCAGGTTATAATATCTTTCGTAAAACTGGGTTTTCCGGCGCAGTAGGATACTTTGATCATGCATCGAGTATCTGGGTAGCGGGCCGGACCGTCGAGTATTCGATACTCAATTGACACCCATCCATCCAACCGGTCAGCGTCACCAAGTTCGGTGAATTGACTTCCGATATCTCCTATTTTAAATTGCCGAGATGGAGTTACTCTTGCATAGAACCTCTCGTCGTCGTCATCATCCTCCCCATCATTGACACTGGTTGGTTGCCCTATCAAGGTGATTTCATAAAAGTTACTTCCTGGAGTAGGCAGCCCCCCGAAACGTGAAACAATACATCCTCTCTCTAAACGACATTGTGAGTTCTTATCAACATTGAAAAAACTATTATCATTGTTTACATTGTTTTCATCAGAGTCCTTAAAGTAATATTCAGAAAAGAGTCCAAAATGACGAGCGCCTTCACCCGTAGCATGAATAGTCTTAATTAACCTTTTTGCTCCACTTTTGTCAAAATACACCATTCGGCTTTCGAATCCATTACCCAGCGAAGTGTCCTTTTCGTTACTGAGAAAGTAATAATATCCCACTTGGGACACTCGAGCCAAAAGAATTTTGCTTAAACAGACATTTTCTCGTTTAACATAGCCCGCACGAGAGTCGACAGCGTACAGCAAATTTACTTTGGCCTGATCACCTGTTATGCAATTTGGCTTGGACGCCTTTTTTGGCTTGGACCCCTTCGAAGCTGCGCTCGAAGGTTCGATGCAGCTGAAACCATCTTGCAGGTCTTCTTTGGCTTTAGCAGTGTCCGCTGCGTTTGTTAAATTGTTAGCGGTTTGAGTAAGATTGGCTCTTGTTTGTTCGCAGCCAGAAGCTATGGATTTCACCTTTTCTTTGCCTCGATCAATATCGTCTTTACATTGTTGGTGCTCTTCATTAAGGCTGCTGATTTCCTCGTCACACTGTTTCAAAAGGTCTTTTTGGATCGCAAGCTTGCCTGCATTTTTATCTTCCAGGGCTATTGTGTCCTTAATCAACTTCTCCATGCACGTTCTCCAATTGTAAACATTTTCCTTGCTGTCTGATCCCGAGATATCGGATTCTTTTTTTTTACAGGCTTCCAAAACCTTTTGCAAATCACAATTCTTAGCGTGAATCCCTCCCCAGTACTTATTGTCATAGAATGAGTGGCTCTGGTCCTCATTGTCAGAAGCTAAATTTTCGTCATAAACTATATTTTCTGGTTGTATTGGGAAATATGTGTCACATGTAGATTCATCATTGATCCCAGACAACAAATGATTTTCGGATAGCCACTCCGAATCTGCTGAAACGTGAAGAGATATGTCGCTTGAGCATCTTTTTACCTCAGATTGTTTCAAACTCTGATACATGGACACGTACTCATTCTTGTGCTCGTAATTGAATTCGTCAAACCCATTTTGAACTATTGAAGACGTAAAGCAGTTATACTGCTTACTCTCTTCCTCGTTCAATCTGTACGCCTTCAAAAAATTGCACTTGCATTGGCGACTATCAACTTTGCTTTGCTCAGATTTTTTGTCAAGCGCTTTTCTTTTTTCCTTGACATCGTAAATCTTCTCATGCATAAATTTCAAATCAGCTTTAACGCTAGTAGTCTTTGGAATAATGTCACTATGAATTTTAAGCTGGCACGTCTCAATGTCCCCCATTAATTCTTCCCTTTTAATTCTCGTGTACTCTGCCTCTTCATCCAACTCTGCCCGCTTGGCAGCCTCCACTTGTGCCTCCGTAAACTCATCGCGCTTTTCATGCCATGTTTTGCGCGCTTCTTCCAGTTCTAATTTTGTGGCGTCCCACTCTTTCTTCCACGCCTCGCGGTCACGCTTCAGTCGCTCAATTTGATCTCGAAGCACCAGAATCGCAGTCTCACTTTGTTCCCACGTTCCCTGCTTTTCTAAAATGTCTACTTCCTCCTCCAGCTTGTAGCGCTCCCTTTTCAATACACTAATTGTTTTCTTGTCTTGCTCCAGTACATCAGTACATTCACCCTTCAGGCAAGGTGTCCACTCCCCATCCAAATCAAAAAGATTCGGCACAGTATCGGCAGGAACAAACTCATCAAACAACTCATTGTATCGAGCGCATACTAGCGGGGCAATAGGAATATCCTTGCCCGCATTAGCGGTAGACTTGCCATCAGAATCGGAGGATGGCTGTTCATCTCCGACAGCAAGAGGTAGGGAAGGGGGGAGTAGCATTTCGCAGGTGATGTTCTTCTTCAGTGCAATCCTCTTGCATTGACTATTCTCGCATTCAATCCCATCATAAAGCGGATGAGGAGGTTGAATTGCCATCCATATGTACAGGGCAACATGGGGATCTGCTTCCATCTCACGAAGAATATCAGAGTACACCCACTCACGAGGAGTACCAGGCATTAAGTGAAACACAATCTCCAGCAGGTGGTTCAAATGAACAGCCAGATGCATCTCCACCAGAACCCTCAGGGGCATTGTGACCATCTCGCCTGTAGTTGATGGGGCAGTTTCAACAATAAACAAATCATCGGGGACCCGACACCGCCTGTCTCTCTGCGCAGAGCGAGGCTCGACCAAGTCCATTCTTTGAACGGCTTTCAGAAGGTGATGATCAATCTTGGTGTTTGCCTGGAGGTGCAAAAGGAGATAAGGCTGCTCGCTGTACTGTTGGGGACCCTCTGATGCGTCCCTGCGATGAACAACGGGAGTGATGAAGAGGGGGGGGGGATGAAAAAAGGGAGGAGGGGAGGGGGAGTCTGTGAGAGGCACACAGGATGTGAGGAAGAGATAGTGAGGAGGGAAGGAAGAGGGGGTGGAGGAATGGGAGTGCTGGTGGTGCATAGCGAGGAGGAGATGGTGCAGGAGAGAGTGTGAGGAGGAGGGGGGAGGGGCTGGGGGACAGGAGGAGGAAGGGACAGGGGTGAAGAGGGAGGGGTAGAAAGAGGCGAGGAGGACAGCCACGCGGAAGGAGGAGGGGTGAGAGGAGGAAGAGGTGGAGAGGAGGTACTGGAGGGAGCTACTCCACGCCTTCCCGTGGATGTGAGACACATAGGAGGGGGAGGAGGGATCGGGAAGGGAAGAGGAAGAGGAGGAAGAGGAGGAGGAGGAGGGGAGGACATAGGCGAGGAGTCCCTGTGCACACCCCAGAAGGAGGAGGAGAATAGTCACACGTGGTATTGTGGCACGCATTGTGTGGTGTTTGTGGGGGTTATGTGTGCTTGTGGCCCCTTGGGAAGAGGTTATTGTGCCTGGGAATGCTTTGTAGAGTAGTTATATATAAAATAAGCGGCATCAAAAAGGAAAAGAGGGCGAGATGAGGAAGACGAACACGCGGAGGAAGTAAAACAGCAAACCAAGAATCAAATTCAACACCAGAACAACAACACAAAATAAAGAAATCAAAATCCTTTTATGAAAACATAAAACAAAACAAAAAAACAAAAAACAAAAAAAAAAGGAAAAATATTTTGCGGAATTTTCAAAAACACTGCATTTTTTGATTTTTTATTTTTTCGTCTTTTTTATTTTTTTGTTGATTTTTTAAAACAACAAAAAGAAAGAGGGGGAAAAAAAAAAGGGAAATCTCAGAGTTGGTTTTGTTCTTTTAAGTTGATTTGTTTTTCTCTTCTTTTTGTGCCACACACACACACTCCACCACACTGACAGATGGCTCCCCGGTGCAGCCACCACACAGAGGGGCGGGGCGGGATCAGGGCAGGCGCCTTATCACTAAGTGACAGGTGCATTAAGTGCAAGGAGAGGGAGGACTGGCCTCCTTGTGTAATAAGGAAAAGGAGATCCTCAGGTGGGGGGGCAGTTAAGGCCTCCAGTGCACTACCATTGGTGCCTCTTCTACTGTTCCTTCACGGGGTGACTGGAACCTCTCCTCCTCCTCCCTCCCCCGCCTCTATTGGCCCCACAATAGCAGGCGCCCTCCTCCTCTCCTCCGCCTTCCCGCCCTATGACTTTCTCACACGAACAACAGTCACAAACTCTTCCCTGACCATCCCCCCCCCTTCTGCTTCCTCCCCTCCTTCTTCTTCCTCCCCTCCTTCTCCACCTCCGCCTGTATCCCCCACCCTCCCCATTCACGCTCAGTGGAGTCGCCTCCTCTACTCACTCCCCCCGGCTCCTTTGTCCCTCTTCCGTGTGGCAGCCCTCCTGCATTGTGATCTTCGCCAGCAGGAGGGGCACCCGGATATCCACCACCCACCACTATTCCCGCCCTTCCCCTCTCCACACTTGGCCACCCACACCCTCCACTGTGCAACACCGCCCTCCTCTCAGTTCCGGGCCGGCCTGCAGGCTCGCCTGATGGACATGCTTCAGTCTGGAGGGATGAAAGGGGACACACACGTGGGTTTTCTCCCGTTTGACCCTTTTACGCAATGCGTACCTGCAACGGTGGAGGGGGAGGAGGAGACACGCCTCCATATGTATACCCATCCCTACGGCCCTTTTGGGTTCTTTCAAGCGGGTGTGGTTCCGGGAATGTCGCCGCTGCCGGTTCCTTTGCGTGCCCGCAGACAGGCTGGGGAAGATGAGAGCAAGAAAGATGGGGGGGACAGAGATGTGGATAACGGCTATGGTTCTCGAATCAGCTATTCCTTGCTGAAAATAATCCGTGATACAGCTATGGTAAAGCCACTTGATGATGGCCCAGTGGGTAATAATAGCGCAGGGACTAGTGGTATGATAGACATGTTGGAGAATCGTATTGAGGGAATAGACCTGTATGAAGATTGCGAGCTACCAAGAGGCCTGTTTTTAGATGACAAATTCAATGCAAGTAGTAAAGGT
Source organism: Ichthyosporea sp. XGB-2017a (assembly GCA_002811675.1). Classification (NCBI taxonomy): domain Eukaryota; class Ichthyosporea; order Dermocystida; genus Chromosphaera; species Chromosphaera perkinsii. Next base: position 6,919 of record PDIM01000073.1, on the reverse strand, counting down.
TACCAGTCTGGCTCGCCTGTTGTAAAAGTGCCCTTGGCAGCATTGGTGGAGCTCCATTTGACAGCTGCGTTAAACCGAATTCTGGAGAATATTTTCTTTTTGATGCCTGGAATTCCCCGCGAATGGATTTCCAAAGAAATTGTCACAAATCTAAAAAATGACCCTTATGCAGCCCTGTTTTTGTGGATGGGTATGCCCCAGCGGGACCCCATGCACCGTTTGCTGTATTGCGAGCCTGCCTCTAATACACTTCAGTCCAAGCATCCAAACTATTGCCATAAACTCCGCCTAAACTCTGGCACTACCTGTGACACTATACGTCAGCAACCCGCCAAAGATGTCGATCATCATAATCTTACCCCCTTTTGCTTTTCGCCTGAGGTTGCTTCAGGGGAAAAGGCTCCTGCCGATCGGAGAGAAGCATTGGGTAAAAGAGGAGAGCGCCTGCCGAGGCAGTGCTCAAAGAGTGGCTGCAAGGGCTATAGAGAAGCTTCACTTGATGTAATGTCTACATTGCATAGCACTATAATGAATCTCACATTGACAAAAAATGAGCTGGCACTTACTGGAAGGAAACTGGATACAGAATCTATCATTGATAGACTTATCCAGGAAAAGCAAGATCTAGAAAAAGAAGTGCAGGAACTCATTGAGGAGACTACGTTTTCCCGTTCGTGGATTGACAAGTATAATATGGAGTCAGCTGACAAGGAGAATGGAATTAGTGACCTTAAGACGCAGAAAGAGTTGAAACATGCAAAACAAGTTACTGAGGCCAATCAAACCAAGGAGATGGAGAGTGGCATTGAGCAGTTGATAGGTCAAAAGTCGAAATGTTTGAGTCTTCTAGGTTCGTTGAAAATTACACTTCAAGTGCTCAAGGCACAGGTAGTTCAGTCCAGTGCGGAAATGAAAACAGAGGAAGAAAAGTTAAAAAATGCAGAAAAAGGTGGTGGCTCTGAAGTGGCACTTGCACAACGGTGCAAGTCTGTAGCCGAATTCTTGACGGACGATATCAGCAAACGCAGAGAAAATTCAAAAAAGATTACTATAACAAGACTTAGTGATACTAAAAAGTGCAAAGAAAAGTTCAATGAGGAAGGTGATAACAGGAGAGAATTAGAACTTGCCTTAAGAATGGAACTGCAGATCAAGAAAGAAGCAAACACTAGAACCAAGGACGCCTTAACCAGCGCACTGGATGAGCAGAGCGAGCGGTGTAAAGAAGCGGACAAGGATTCTGCATTACGAGTCAATGTAAAGACGTGTAAAAAAGAACGACTAAGTTCTTATTCAAAAATTGAAACAGCCACAGCCTCGTGCAAAACAGAAACTGAATCTCTCCGTAAAAAGATAACAGATTTGATAAAAGATATAAGTGATTCAGAGGCAAAAGCATTTAAAGCACTGAAGGGCAACCGAACGTGTAATGGAGAAGCAAACAAAGAGTTCTGTGGAATATTTCGCTCGGCGTATGGTACTTATGCCAAGCTTTTTGCCAAGCAGGATGGTAGCTCTGATATAAAAGGGGAGAATCGATGCGCCATGAAATATACCAGTCCGGCATATGTGGAGTACCCAGGTTCTTATTATTTCTTATCCCCGGTGGGGAGAATGGATAGTAAACTTGGATACAATGCAGGATACAATGCTGATGCTTCACAGCCTGCTTCACAGTTAAACGTTAAAATCAAAGCCACGCTGGCTCGAGGAAGCTCCTATGCTTACATTGGACTCTTCCCAGAGAAATATTTCAGCCCCGAGCGACAGGAGCAAATGGCGTCGGAAAAGTCGAACAGTTGCACTTTACTCAAACATCAATGCATCATCTCCGATTTTATTGAACCAAGCAAAAATGTGTATGGGGGTAAATTTGTAGAGGTTCTAGTACCCCCTAAGGACGATCAAAGTGAAAGTGAGATTATTATTCGCCCCCAAAGGGGTCCCCAGGTTCATAAGCATGATACGAGACGAGCCACCCCTGTAACCATCACAGTGGTGATAAATATAGACGTTGAGGAGAGGAAAGTGACCGTGACGCATACACCGCATGGGGATAACCCTCAGTCTCAGACCCAAAAACTTGAGTTAGATAAAGCCCAGCTGCCCATCTATGTTGGAGTAATGTGTCCCGTACTGGAAGGTTGTGAATACCAAAGGACAGATGAACAGTGAGCACCCAAGATGTATCTGTTCCAGGTGCTTGCAGTTAGATACCTTTGACTTCCTTTTCCTTGAAGGCCTTATTGAGAAATTCCACTATGAAGCAATAAAAAGCCTGTAAAGGCAACATAAAACTTCTGAACTCTAAAAATTGAAATTACACCACATTTCGGAGAATTGCCCTCCTTAGCAACCAGAAGACGTTTGGGGAAATTGAAAAATACTGCAAATTCTTGCACTACTAAAATTCTGTATGAAAAAAAAAAGAAACTCAAAACCTTAAACCACCAAGCGAAGGGTTTATTCTATTTTATTATTTCTATTTCCTTTATTTCTTTGTATTTTATTTGATTCTACTTCTTAGAGTAAATAACAATCATTACCTCATTACAACGTCCTCGCGCAGTGAGAGAACTAACACTAAACAAACAAAAGAAAATAACGTCCCCCCCCCCGTCATGCTTCCCCGCCTCCCTCTTTATGATCCACCTCCTGTCCTCTTTGTGGCCCCCCTGTGTCTCCTCCTCCTCCTCCTCCTCCTCCCCGCTGCTCCCGTCCACGCCCAGCAGAACTGCAAAAAGAACATGCCCCCGCCCCTGCTGCAGCCCCCGCCCGCCCAACTCGTCACAGAACCCCTCTTCCCGGAGTGCAGGATGATTATGACTAATCCCCGCAACGCGGGCACGGGATCAAGCGACCAGAGCAACTATAACGAAAATCAGTATAATAGGAGAAGAAGAGATGGGCACGAGGAGGGCACAATGAAAAGGAGGCGGGCGAGGCGTGTGAAGGGGAAGCGCAGAAGGGTACGTCGCTCGTTTAGGGACGAAGAGCAAAGGAACCCTGAAGAGCTAAAGGATGAGAATGCGCCTGCCTTTAACTGCAGAAAGAGGGACATCCCCCTCAACCGGAGAACCCTCGAGGATAAATTCCTGAAAATCCCCAATGTCCCTTATCCGCCCTTTAAAGCAGTGAAGGGGGAGTACACCGTCGACAACAAACGGCATGACTGGAGGTTTAAGGGGATAAGTACAATCAATCCAATACAGAAGCACATCAAGATCCCAGACCAGAGCTTGCTGATACGATATGTGAAAAAGCCAAACGGAAGTGCGCGCTTGTATTTGTTTTATGAGAACTTCGTTCCCCCCAGTCAGGGCCAGGACCAGGGTGGAGGCCAACCTTTCAAGAGAGCAGTGCAAATTTGGGACATCTCCAAGATGTGTAATCGCTTGCACGTGGAAAATGAGAAAGGTGAGTTGGGATTTCTTGTTGAAACGACCCCGCAATCCCAGTACATGTGCCCCGAGGACGATATAATGAAGGCGACGGAACAGAGAAAGGAACTAGAAAAATTAGGCAATACAGGATCGTCCACCCAACGTCGACCTGACCAGCCGTCGGATGGGGATGAGAATGACATGGCCCAGACACTGCAGAATGCTCAGCAGTCAGGATTGCTAGCCAAACCACTAAGAACTTTTGAGCACACTTGGCTGACATTTAAAATCAAATACCCTGATGACCACATTGCTCCTACAGGGATAAATACACTGCTCCTTGTGACCCTATTTTGGATAAAGAAGGCCCCAAATGAAGGATATAACGACAATGGGCAGCCCATTGAAAACGCCTTTTATGACATCAAGTATTACAAGGATACACGTCAACACGCACAAGGGACACATGACGACACTCACGATGACCCCGACTCTCAAGATGAAAGTGAAGATGTCACTAAAGATGACACCCATGATGACGACGCGTACAAGGACACTCAATATGACACTCACCATGATATTGGTACTTTACACGGTGCCAAAAGTATGGCAGACTTTCTCGATGACAATTATTACAATTCAGAGAGATACACCGTGGCAAATGCTCCTCCCATGCAGAGGATGGTGCCGGAGATAGAGTCCACCGTAACGGGACATCAACGACAAACAGCCGCTGTGTTCAATACTGCATTTGGGGCAACCAACAATGGAAATCTTGGCTCCTACGCCCAAGATTGCTGTTTTAATTCTTACGATTCATTACCACCTCCTTACGACTTCAACGACTCACCACCCCCTTACGTAGAGTAGCTAACGTATCCTGACTTTCCTTCAGGAAGTCTCTTTTATTTGATGTTTGTCAATGCTCTCGATGGTTATATATATATTAATAATTATAATAAAAGTCTATGAAGCTATATTCGAATCATCGCTTCCGCATGAGTCATAGCAAGTGCACTTGATCATGTCCATATTCTGAGATTTAGTCTCAGTCTCGACCAAATAGCATATATTGTTATCCAATAAACGCTGCTGAAGAAAATCTTTCAAATATTCGGCTTGTTCCTCCAACGTCTGTATTTGCTTTTGAAATTCTTTCTCATAGTTGGAGCAGGAAAATATGAAACTTTCGAATGCTTTCTTGATTGCATCTGGTGATGCGGGAAGAGAGATCTCCATATTGACACTCCCATTTGGAATTGCCGTTGCGCATTCACAATCAGATTTGATGCACCTGCCATCTTTGCCTTTATCCTCTTCCTCTTCCTTTGTGCAAAAACTACTAAGGAGCCTATTAATGAACTTCATGTGCTGGCTAGACTTCTTTGATGGGAAATCAACCCGGCACGCATTTAGAAAGCCATCGAAATAGTCCTTGTCTGTTGCCTCGATGGCAGATTCTGGTGGCTTTTCAGAAGACTTCTGAGTGTTGTCGATGGGACTATTTTCCTCTTTTTCTGTTTGCTTTGTCCAACATGAGCGGCCACATATCACCGGCAATGGATCTCTTAGCGTTTCTCTGCATACGCGATGCTCTTGCTCCCCCTCTGCTTCTGATTCTTGGGTCTTTTTTTTTAGCCCTTTTTCGACATCTCCCACTAGTCGTAAAACAGGACCACATGTGGTTTCAGAATTGCACTTCAGAAAGTGGACCAGTGGAGACTGTGGGGGCAAGGACATAAGAACAAACATGCCTAGCTGGGGCTCTGATCGCATATCAGAAAGGACTTCGTCCAGAAGCCACTCCCGAGGAATGCCGCTCCACATAGCGGTCATCCTCTCTACCAAGTTAGTCACACCTGCCGCCAAATGCAGATACAAAATGTCATCCAGAGCAATGTGATCACTGTCGCGAGTAACCCCATCACATGTCTTTGGGGAATTTGTCACTTCCCGCAAGCGGCACATATGTTTCGAAATATCACTAGCAGCACCCTTACTATGACGATCTTTTTCTAATTCAAATGATATTTGCTTCTTCAGTGCAGCGAGGATCAAAGGTTCCACAAAGGAGCCCGCACCACGAGTAGACTTACTTTCCTGCAAGAGTTCTGCTGATCTCCTCATGTGTTTGTGAGAAGTCATGCCATCCCTTCCATGCTCCTCTTCTGCAAAGGTAGAGCGTTGCCGAGTATCTGCAGGTGCCCTCGCGCCTCTTCTTTGACTGGCCCGAACAATCCCCTCTTCATTTCGTTCTTCCGAGGCGCTAACCAGCAGCGTGTTGTATAGTGTTTCTGCGCTTCTAGTAACCTCCCTGTGGAAATACTCCTGTCTGGAAATGGGTGCCCCTGCAAGAAGACATTGCCCATGCAGAAAATCACTGGCACTTTTCTCGCCCCAGCCATCTGGAACTTTCCCTTCCATGTACAGCTGCAGAAGTCGCTCAATGCGCCCAATCAAGCCCACGCGGAAGTCTTCACTGTCAGGGGTGGTACAGCCCTGTGCTGTCGCATCTAGAGGGGATGGATTATATGCGAAAAGTGGGATTCCAACAGCGTGTGCCATCGCCGCCAGTCTGAGCAAGGTGGTGGGGGACTGCGAGCTTGGACGATAGAGATCGAGGGTGGGCATGTAGGAGCGCCATCGGAGCGTAAAGAGGGCCAAAGGGGAGAGGGAGGGCGAGGGGGCGGGAGAAGGAGGTGGGAGGATTGAGTCTGGGAGGGGCCCCAAGGAAGCGGTTATTCCTTCCTCATGAGAAGAGGAAAAGGAAGAAGAGATTGGCTTCTGAAACAGTCCCGGAACGGAAATCTCCATCGCAGAGGTGGAACCAATTGCTATGAGGGCAGCAGGGAGGGAAGGGCCGACGAAGAGTAGCCATGCTGCTAACATAATGCACACTCTAATTGCGCTAGCTCCACCTCCTGATCTCACTGCCCAATAGAAATACATGATAAAGCTAGTGAGATTAATTTTGATTGCTATTACTTGTCTTATAGATAGCTATATGGGAAGGTAATCGATTGATCTTACTCACTATAGTGGCAGCTAAACCAATGTACTGTTATAAAATTTAAATCTAAATTGCAAAAGGATTCCAGTAATAGTAGCAAGCGGGCAGGAATGTGAATACACAATTGTCCTAAGCTATACCTAACCACGTCTCCATCATGGCTCCTATCTAGTACCCTTGGGGAACGGACAGAACTGTATTATTTTTTTGAGAACAAATACAGTTCTCTATCATGGGGAAGGGATCACAATGACCACGTGTGCGCATGATCTGCCCGATAGGCAGATGGGGTGATTGGCAGGATACAGGCCCAGTTCGCGATCGGGTTATCGAGACAAAATAATTAGCTATTCGCTATTCGCGAGATAAAAACATAATTTATACGCACCACCTCCAGACTCCAGAGAGGTCCTCGACTCTCAGAGGCGAAAAGTTAAAATAGATTTCCCGAAGTTAAAATAAAATACTTATCGAGAGCATGATTTTTTTGCGAAGTGCCGTTTTTTTTTTTTTTTTTTTTTTTTTT
>PDIM01000072.1:125809-147091 GCA_002811675.1 Ichthyosporea sp. XGB-2017a | reverse complement strand
TTAGTTGATTCAGAAAGTGAGTAGATTTGTTAAGAAAAAAAAAAAAAAAGAACGGGTTTGTATACAAACTGAAGTGAAATAGAAGAAGAAGAAGAAGAAGAAGTAACTAGTTTTGTTTATTACTTCTCAGCTTTTCTTTTGCTTCTTTCTTTTCGTTGTTGTTGTTTTCCTTGACGTCCATTGCCTTTTGCACTGAGCGAGGTGTAAGGAGGCGGAGAAGAAGAAGGCGAGCGTGTGCACGGGCTGTGATTTTGGTATGAAAAATTTTGTACGGGGAAACAATAAGAATAAGAAAAGTGATTGTCCCACCATTGGATCTTCCTTGGCCGCATCAGGAGCTGTAATAGCAGCAGCAGGGAGTACAGCAGCAGAAGGAGGAGTAGCAGGAGGAGGAGGAGGGGCAGGGGAGAGTTTATCGGGAGGAGTGAGGCGGGCTAACTCAATACGGGGTCAGGTGGAGGAGAATAATTTCAGCCGTAGTCATAGCACAACGAGTGGAGGAGGGATGGGACTGGGAGGGAGTGGTAGTGGTGGGGGAGCAGGAGGAGAAGGGGATATTGTGGTGGAGGGATGGCTGAATAAGTGGACGAACTACCTGAAAGGGCATCGTGAACGATGGTTTGTGCTGAATCGGAGTCTGTTGTCGTATTATCGCAGTAAAGAGGAGATGGGACACACGTGTCGGGGGACAATCAATATCTATGGGGCAGTAGTTACCTTTGATAAACTGTCCATCACAATATCAACGGGGACACAGTTTTGGCACTTGAAGGCGCAGAATGATACGCAGCTGGCGAAGTGGAAAAAGGCGTTTGAGCTTGCGCGGAAGTACGATACGCCGCTTAGTCATAGCCAAAATGACAGTCCGGATGAGGACGAGGAGGAGGAGAATGCATTGTCGGATGAGGAGGAGATCCTTGTGGGGGACGCAGAGGTTCCCTCTTTAGAGTTGAAGGAGGCTAACAAGGACGTGCGTGGGTGCACTGATGCGGTGATCGCACAGGTGACTGGACTGCAGCGGCTGTTGTCTGCGCTGAATGACAACGTGCTGGATACAAATCCTGAACTGCAGCAGCTACAGAAGGAACTGGGAAAGTTTAAGATGAGCGCGAATGCCATGGGGGAAAGTTCCTCGAATTTTATGCAACTGATTGAAAAGGAGGAGGCCAAGTGGCACCGTATGCTGAAAGCAGAAGTGACCAAGCGGACACGACTGGAGCAGACGGTAGAGCAACTGGCGCAGCAGCATAATACCTTGGAGAGGCGTGCATCTTTGGTGGGGAGAGGCATGAATATCAAAGTTAGCGATAAAGGAGAACTACTGGCGGATGACGATGAGCGGGTGAAAAAGTCGCTAAAGGACGGTGGGGAAGGTGGCCCAGGCGTGTCCGATGATGAGGAAGATGCATTTTTTGATGCGCCAGAGTATTCGGATTTTGATAAATCACACGTGGAGCTTGGACTGTCGAGGAAAGCAACAGAGCTTTCCTTGGTGAAGAATAAGAAAGTTTACCGATCTACTGTACCTAACCGTTCCACTAAATCCTACTCGCTGTGGCCGATTATGAAGAACTGCATTGGTAAGGACTTGTCAAAGATTCCTATGCCTGTGTTTTTTAACGAACCCTTGTCATTTCTTCAGCGTCTGAGTGAGGATATTGAATATTCGGACCTTCTGCATAAAGCGGCTGAGTGTGAAAGTTCCTTGGAACGAATGACATATGTTGCAGCATTTACCATGTCGTCCTATTGTACAACGACCATTAGAACGGGCAAGCCGTTTAATCCTATGCTGGGCGAGACATTTGAGCTTGATCGGCTGATGGACGATGACCTTGGCATTCGCGTATTGACTGAACAGGTCAGCCATCATCCTCCCATCAGTGCGATGATTGCCGAGTGTGATGAATGGGCTTTTTACGAAGAATTCTCCATGAAAAGTAAATTTCGTGGAAAATATCTGCAAATTGTCCCCACGGGGCACAATTTATTGATATTCAAAAAGACGGGAGAGAAGTATACATGGGAGAAAGTGACGACTACCGTGCATAACATCATTGTTGGTAAGTTGTGGATCGACCAAAGCGGGAAAATGGAAATCAAAAACCACTCAAAGAATGAAGTGTGTAAGCTCACCTATCACGCGTACAGCTACTTTTCCTCACAGACTCCGAGGAGTGTTGATGGGGTTGTGATGGACGCTGAAAGCAATGTCCATTATGTGCTGGATGCCAGGTGGGACGAAATGTGCTGTCGCCGCCGGCCGGACGAGCCAAAGGAAAAAAATGAATTGATATGGCAGCGCCATCCCCTGCACGAAAATTACCAGAAGATTTACGGTTTTGGCAAATTTGCATGCTCGCTAAACGAACCCGATCCGGAAGTATGTCCGACCGATTCCCGCTTCCGCCCGGACCAGCGACTGATGGAGGAAGGGGACTGGGACTCGGCAAATGAAGAGAAAACCAGACTCGAGGATAAGCAAAGGCAGGTACGGAAAGTAAGGGAATCCCGGGGCTTGGGCCAACCTGACCCGAAGTGGTTTCGCAAAACTGTGGATAAGACCACGGGGACTCCGTACTATGAGTACGTCGGGGGATATTGGGAAGCAAAGAAGGCCAGGTCATGGAAAAGTATTGAGCTCCCTGATATATTCTAAAGCATTGTCACTGGGACATTAAGGAAACCCCTTTTGTTGAATAGTACAAAAGATATAGCGGAGGAGTTAAGTACTTGATGTTAGTTTGACAAACGGATGGTGCTGATGGCTGGGAGTGAGGGAGGAGGGAATGGAAAGAAAGGAGGAAAACAGAGGCAAGCAGGAAATATGACAAGAAGAGGGAAAGGAAAGCAAACAACTATTTTGTAAATTGAAAAAAGAGAGGAAAAGGTGATTATTGGTAAGCAAAGTACAATACAATAAAATAAAACTAAAGACTTTAAGAGTGAAATAGAATAGGAAATGAGTTGAAGTGAAGAAAGAAGAAGAAAAAAAGACGGAAGAGAGAAAACACAAAACACAAAAAAAGAAAAAAGCAAAAGTGAAAACAACAAAACAAAACCAAAAAAAAAACTCGCGTCTGTTGCTTTTTCTGTCTTTTTTTTTACTTCTTTGTTTTCATTTTGCTTTTGGTGTTTTATTTTTATTTTTTTTATTTTTGGCTGTGTTAGTTGTTAAGAGGGGGGAAATAAATCTGGAGGGGCACTATTGGACCCTGTGAAGGATATTGATAAAGAGGCGCTGAGAGGGGGAAAAAGAAAGAAAGAGAGACGGGGGGAAGAGAGAGAGAGAGAGAGAGAGAGAGAGAGAGAGAGAGAGAGAGAGAGAGAGAGTCGAGGTGACTGAGGGAGATCAGAAAGGAAGGATAAGAAAAGGTAGAAAGGGACAGAGGACAATAGACACTGCAAAAATATCGAATGAAACCTACTCGTAGAAGCAGCAGGAGAACAGTATCTGTACAACATCAACAAAAGTCAACAGTTGGACAAAAATCTACAAACACTTCAAAGAGAAAACCAAGTAAAGGGGCTATTAGCAACAACAGGAACAGTGTGGCTTCAGCAGTAACTGCACAAGTGCCTACACGGACGTCCATCCGGGCCAGCAGTAGGAATCAACAGCAGGGACAAGGAAAGGCTGGTACAGGAACAGGATTAAGATCAGGGAAAGCCGCGTCCCGTGACTCCTCCCTGGCGAGTCGTAACAGTGCTTCAGGGGCTACCAGCGCTGCTTCTGCGTCTTTGTATTCTTCTTCTGGAGCTTCTCAGTATCCCGTGTTTAACAATACTGCCTCCTCCCTCCACGGCCAGTATCATAGCGGAAGGAAACGTCCGCGGTCCCCTGTCAAAGCTGAACATTTACCTCCTGGGGTGTCCAAATCTACTCGGGCGCGTATCCAGAAAGGTATTGAAAAATTTGAGGCGGAATTAGACGCTTTATTCACTGGTGGTATTTCAAAGACGGTGCCACTTGCACCCAATTCTGCATCTGTTGCATCGGCGACAGGCGCTTCAGCATCTTCTTCCTGCCTTCTATCAGCGACTGCTTTCACAGCTTATCAAACCAAGGCGCAGGACAGTGGCAGTGCATTTTTAGTAGATTCCCAAGCCTCTTCTTCTGTATATAGTCTTCCTGGGATTCCTGAACGTTCGTGTGTGTTTCCCAGTTATTTCACCGCTTTTCGCGAAGTTGTAGATATCACAGATAATTTTTTACCCCCTCTTCCGCGATTCTTAGTACCCGTGGAAGCGAGACCAAAACCTCCGTCAGTAGAAGGCGGGAAATTAGAGTGCAAGGACAAGGGCAGTGAGCGACCAACTTCGGGACCAAAAAAAGTGGATAGTCCACGGAAGGCAAAGCACAACGTAAAACATCACGTGGCTTTGTATAGTCCTCAAAAAGTGCTCAATCGACAATTAACGGAAATCCCAGCAGGTAAAGACGAAATTGTCGATCCGTACCATCGGGGACTCTCGCTTAGATCACCGCCGCCATCGGTATCACCTTCCCCTGTGCCTGGCAGCAAACAATTTCCCACTTCTGTTGAACATCTATCGTCGACCTCAGAACATCGGTTGTTCGCTGAAGCAAATAACGACAACTGCGAAACTTGTGGAGGTACCGGGGAGCTATTGTGCTGTGACAATTGTCCGTGCTCGTTTCACTTCCTGTGCTGTGAAGCTCCCGAAGCTCCGGAATCAATTACTTCGGGTGAGTGGCTCTGCAATAAGTGTCGATCGTTGAAGAAAACAAAAGAATTTGAAACTCTTTCTACGTCATTTGAGGGTCGTCTCAAGAAAGCAGGCTCGCTTGTATTCGAGGCAGGGACCGGGATTTTGAATGCTTTGAAACGCAATCCTGTTGAATTTTCTCTCCCAGATAGTCTTGTGGAAAAGGCGTGTTTAGATTTAGCAGTAAAGCAGCGAAAGCCCCAGTCTATGTCTGGCGATAATTTGAATGAAAAGGAAGCTGTGTGTATCAATAGTCTATTGGACTCTTTTGAAAAGATGAGACGGTCGACTAGAAATCTTGCCCGGGTGGGGAGTGGAAATAATGGCGGGAATAGTGGGGGGGCAGACCAAAGCTCTGGGGGCTCAAATGGGGTGGGTAACAAGCCTTTAACAAATGGAGCGAACAATACAAATGGCACTTCAGGAAGCATGTTGAATTTGTCTGGAATTGGACCACTTAATGGGAAGAAGTCTGGGGGACAAAAGAAAATTATTCTTTGCTTTAATTGTCAAGAAGGAACTAGTATGGATCCGAATCATTTGCCTTTGCAAGGCAAAAGATTGGTGGAGTGCAGTTTTTGCCCGCTAGTCTACCATCTTGATTGTTTAGACCCTCCTATGACAGTGCCAACCAAAAGCAAGGAGTGGATGTGCCCAAACCATTATCAACACAAGCTGCCTGATTACTATCGACGAACAAGGTTTTCTTTGAGGTCACAATTGACTCAATCAGCATGCAACGTTCCGAATCACATTATCAAATTAAATTTTGTCAAAAAGGTTCGGGCGATGAACGAAGAAGACGTGAATAACCGGGAAGGATCGGAAGAGTGTGTGTCGAATAACACCTCAATCAAGAGAAAGGCTGAGCAAACAGTAGAGCAAATTTCGGAGGAGCAAAAACTGTGGCTTGAAGAATTGCAGTCCTTTCGAGAGGAAATGGGAAAGGAACTTCGTGATGGGAATCCTGGCGCATTAAAGCGACTTCGGAGTGCGGGAACATTGGGAGCGTGCGAAACAAAATTTGACTATATTGTGAAAGCTTCTGATTCCCACTTTTCAAATACACCGGCAAGGCGTGAAAAGGAAAAGCAGGAAAGTGAGGCAAATAATGCAAAATTGGACAATGCTTTGGCCAACAGAGATAGCGAGAGATCATCTGCGTCCTGGAAAGAGTACGCAAGTGATTGGAGTGTCTGTATCAGTGAAAGTATGTTGAATGAAAATGAAATGGCAATTAAAAAGCCGCATGCAATACTTCAAGTCATCAGAGGACCTTGTAGTCATTTGAGACATCTGGTTTACCCTATATTTAATGAATTTTCTGTTACAGTTGGTACCAGCAACTGTGTTGAGTCTCAATTGGACAAAAATGATAGTGCACTTCTTAAAGGTTCTTCGCGCTCGTATATAGATTTGGCAGAATGCTGTTTATCCTGCTCCAGAGACAGAACTACAAATGAATGTTTAACCCCTGTACCTGGAATATCACGCAAGCATTTTAGCATTGTATACAGCGATCGGGAACAAAGTTACTTGTTGATCAACTATTGTGAATATGGCACAAAAATTAATGGAAACATACTGGTTACAGTAGGAAATGAAAATTGTAGAAAAGCTAGTAAACTGGATGGTCCTCCGTCATCTAATGATTTTGGTAAGGAGAGGGGCGTGATAGAAGCTGCCAGGTTGAATGATGTCAACGTGGAAACAGCAAGTTCACCATTCCCCTTACCTAGTACATGTGTCATTGAGTTGGGCGAATATAGCCTTGTTTGGAATACCTTGTGAAATCCCCTGACCGACTGTTGTTTGACCTGGGTTGGCTTTCATATATTCGTCCAGTAGTAAAACGTTCACGTGTTTATTGTATTATATGGATTTTGAACGACCTGTTTTATAGTTGAAACACTTGCGACATAATTTAGAGAAACGAACGAGAGCAATAAACTGTTCTGTTTCTTTGCCCAGTACAATTAAGAATCCACTAAAAGGACAATTATATTTTTATTTTATGTATTGTATATCTCTTGTGTGTCTTTTCGAACAAACTAACCCTCGCCTACTGAAGGGCCGGCATCTTATCAAAAGGCATTGCGTCCGAATCATCGACACTTGTTTTACGCTGTTTACGAGAAAGTACTCTCTTGTAGTAGTCTTGCAAAGTCGACGTTGCTTGGCCTGGGTTGGCTTTCACATATTCGTCCATTATGGATGTGCCTACCTTGAGGTTCAGAATCTGGTACAAAGCCTTTTCAGCTACTAGCTTAACAGATACGGTTCTCTCGCGCACATTGACCATAAACGCTGGGATCAAAGAAGTCAAGTACCTACGGGACTCAACAGGTCGCTTCTCGATGTACATATTCAGAGCATCCAAAGTTGTCACTTTTTCTTCGGTATTGGTCGAAGAAAGTGAGGAAGTCATCAATCCTACAATTTTATCTTCCAAAGCAGCGTCCTTGACGTGAGTGGCAAGAAAGCCGACAGTGGCAACGGCAGCAGGCTTCGCTTCGAACGAAGCACTGTTCGCAAGATCAAGACAGAAATTCAAAATGTCTTCGTCAACGTCAAATTCGCATTTGCACATTCTGAAGACATCAGACAATGCAGAAGCTACTCCAACTTCGTTAACTCGAGATGTCATAATAGGCTTCAGGAAAACAGAACATAAAGATTCGTAATCTGCACAATGTAGAGACAGTGCACCGATACAATAAGCTGAGGCTCTTTTCACATTCGGCTCCGGATCAGAAAGGTTATCTAAAAGAGCCCCCATGCAAGCCGTTCGAATGGTATCATTCAGATTGGCTTCCGCTCGCATTGCACAAGAGTACAGGCATCCTAATTGGGATTCGCGAACGCCTACATCATCCCCTTTCTTGGAAGACGAAGCCAACTCGGTCAAGATTGAAGTGATGCGCTTCAAATCAGTTCCAGAAAGAACCTGCACAAATGACGCAAGGGATTCGGCCGCTTTCGTTCTGACAAGTTTTGTTGGATTGAGCAGCGCTTTTTGAAACGTAGATTGCAATTGGGGAAGGAAAGGCTTCAACATCATTGCTGCCTTTTCGATCAAAATTCCAAGCGTACCTAAGATAGCAGACTTAACTTGCCAAGTAAATTTGTCGCCAACCACGCGGATGAGCGGACCAGTAATCTGAATTACAAAAGGCTTCAAAGCAGCTGGTGATGTGAGACTAATCAAATCACCAAGGCCAGCAGCGGATTGTTCACGAACTTCTGGAGACCCATAAATAAGGCCATGAAGAAACATGGGTAGAATAGGACTAATACCTTTGTTGAGCGAAAATCCCTTTAGCTCTTCAACTTCCCCATCAACGGTCTTCAGCAATTGTTTCATAGAGCGTCTGGTGTGTGAAATATAGCTGACAAGCTCATCTTTACTTAGCTGCTTCGTAACAGCATCCAAACCACGCCATGCAGCATATACAACTGTATCATCCTCATCATTAAATAACAATAATAAACAGTTAATAAGGCTGGGTATATGCCTCGAAAAGTCCAGTCTCGTATTACTGCAAAATGCATCAATCAATTGCGAAGACGTGCAACGATTAATGGCCACATCACTCTTGGTTTTGTCCATCAATTCACCCAAAAGAATACCCGCACCATCTTCACTTGCAACAGCCAAAACCACTTGCTTCGCAGACGAAAGCATAGCATCCCTTTCGTCCTCCTTTGTGCGCGAAACTGCATTTAGCAAAGCGGGGACAATCTCTGGAATATGGCGATTGAGTGCTGTTCCTGCAACACTTGCCAATGCTCCAAGAGCTTGGATCTGAAACTTTGACTGAGGAGGCGCAATCAACTTGGGAATCAAAAATGGAAGTACCACGTGACTTTTCACAGAGAGGATTCGCTGAAGACCATGCAAACAGAAATCTCCCACTTCTTCGTCAGCAAGTAAAGCAAGCATTCCGGGAATAACTTCATCGATAGCCCTACTACCAACAACTACGTGCAATTTATCAAATGTGTGAGACGCGGCCTCTCTAACATCTTCTAAGGGATCGCAGAGAGCTCTCTTTACGCATGGTATAATATCAGCGATGTAGTTGAGCACCTGGTCCTCATGTGTACATGTCATAATTTCTGACAAGCCAATACAGACACCTTCGCGTTCCGACGCATTTTCTGAATTCAATCCTTTTTCCATAATGGGAATAATAATAGGCAAAACGCGCTCGCCCAACTTCTTAACCAAATCCCCTAGAGTTCTTGCTGCAACAGTTCGACGATCATAACTCTTACTTGCCAAACAACTCAACATAATGTTCATCAAGATAGGTAGAATTTCTCTCAAAGTTCTAGCAGTGTTTACAACGATTGTCTTCCAAACATGCAATGAAGACTGGCGCACAACAGGACTGATATCCGACCGAGCCATATACAAACCGGCAAGAATCTTATCTCTTCGCTCAGCTCCAAGAGAGCGCACAAGGGCTGCATTAACCTCTGCAGTACCAAAGTTATCATCATCACCGGCACTGAGAGTAGATCCTTTACCAGATGTTCCGGAAATGGCATACAAAAGATCACCAAGCAGTTGAACGGAACTCTGGCGGATTCTCCAGTTAGGGTCAACCAAACCAGACTCCAATTCTGGCAGAAAAATATCCACGCATGTTTCAGCATAGCGGTTTACAAACATTTGCCCGGCACGGAACGATGCATGGCGGACAAATTCAGACTCATCCGCCAGACCCTTAAGAATTGACGGCAAGCACGAGCTTATATACTCTTTAAATGCATCACCAAAGGCGTCTGGGAGATATACAAACAGAAGCAAATATCCATCACGCTCATACGGCGAACTACTATTCTCGGCCCTTCGACAGGCTTCAGGTAATACCTGCGCAAGCTTCTCGACACCAATGCCTAAGATAACCTCACATAATCCCTGTGCAGCTCCCGAGCGATCCACACTACTACTTTCTGACTTCATTGTTTCAATCAACCATGGGATTAGTTCACTAAACTTACTTTCACCCAATCCGCGTACCATAGTACCCAAAGCCTTCGCAGAGATGGCACGAACTTGAGGCACTGGATCCAATAGTACACCCTTGAGGCCTGGAAGAATTGATGGAAGATAAGGTGCAAGATCTTTGTGATCTGTGAGCGATGACATATTTCCGATAACTTGGGCTGCCATTTTCTTCGTTTCGGTGCCCCTCTCTTTCAAAGCACGCTCCAAAATAGGCATAAGGAGTGCAAGAGAAGGTGCATCAATAAAATGAACAAACGATATCGACAGCAACTTTTCCAAGCACAACATTGTTTTTCTTTCCGGATCACTCAGAGCGTCTACCATATTAGAAGCAATTGCCAGTAATTCCGGATTTCTAATGACCGAACCAATCTCCTTTAGAGCGTGACTTCCAGCCTCCTGTACTTTAATGTGTGAATCTGTGAGAGTATCTCTCAGCTTGGGCACAACTTGAGGCAAGCAAGACGAGAGCTGTTTAGGAGCACAGTAAGCCATCGCACCCAATAATTCAGCACTCCCTTGCTTTGTTCTCCATGCATCGTCTTCTAAGCCTTTTGTTAACGACGGCAAAACTAATTTCACCCCATGCGCACTCAACTGACCCATTATAGTTCGCGCAGCATCATTCGCAGCCTCCCGCACAGCAACATTACCATCGCTTAAGCATACAAGAAGGTTTGGCAAAATGTGG
This sequence comes from Ichthyosporea sp. XGB-2017a, assembly GCA_002811675.1. NCBI lineage: Eukaryota > Ichthyosporea > Dermocystida > Chromosphaera > Chromosphaera perkinsii. Next base: position 136,652 of record PDIM01000072.1, on the reverse strand, counting down.
ATCACATATGGTTCAAACAACCTTCCAAGCATCCTTGAGAGGGTATCAAAGGCAAACAAAGCACCTTCGCGGTGCTTGGGTTTCTTTTTGTTCACGACAGCTTCTTGCAAGGTGGTAATAACATTTTGTTGTTTAAGAGTTAATATTCCAAATCCTTTAACAGCCCCAGCAAGTCCGAAGGCAGCACCTCTTCTTTCGGCGTATTTTTCGCCCTCCAACAAGTTATCCAACAACTTCTTGATTATCGCAGGTGCTTCAGGCTTTTTAGACGCCATCAACGGCGCCAAACATTTTGCAGCAGCTTCTTGAACGGGCTCAGATGGAGTATTCAAAGTTGCCATCAGCTGTTCAACAACAGGTGGCACTTTGGGGTGACCCTTTTCCAAATGAACAGCAGAGGCGCCCAAGCAGATGATAACACTCTCCCTAACACGATCATGGATTTCGGAATCGGGAGCTGGGGAAGCGAGATATTTTTCAAAAATATTCAGAATATCAGAAGCCCCATCAGCTCCAAAACTTTCAATAACTTTCAAACACGATTCCAGCATTTGCTTTCGCACACCTTCATTCAAATCACAAAACCCTTTTTGAATAAAAAAGTTGAAAATCAAAGGAATATTTTCCACTTTCAACACGACTGACAAACACGACAAACACATCGCAATACCCGCTCTAGACCACCAAGGATCAAAGGAAGGTTTGGAAACGTTACCCAGTTCATCATACTCTGGTGGTTTTTCGCCACATTTGTCAAATGTTTCAATCAAATGCGCAATTATTTCGTTTGAGCACGAAGCATTTTCTTGAAGTCCGCTGGCCAATGCATACCCGGCAGCTGTCCGAATGCATTCAATATCGGAAATAATATGCTCCATAAACAAGTACAAGCTAGAATCGGTAATCTTAAACCCACCAGATTGCCATATTTGGTCTGCAACTTCAGCATTGTCCTCATCCTCGTCGTGCACAGAAATCCACACGCGTGAGATAACAGTAGGCGAAGACGGCAAAGAAAAATGAATTAGTCCTTTTAAGCAACCACCACGGAGTTTTGCGTCTTCGCTTATCAAACCATCTAATAGTACAGTCTGCTCCTCACTTTTCGACGTCGATCCAATATACTCGCACGCTTTTACGAGCAATTCCGACGCTCGACTTTGATATCTGTTATGTGTATAAATCACATACGAAAGAAGTTTCAAGAGCCTTGTACGGGGCATTTCACCACTAACCATAAGCTTTAAGTAGCTTTCAATAACAGAGCAACATACATCACGCTCCTCCACCGAAAAACTGTTAGACTTAAATATAATCTCCACAAATGGTAGGGCGCAAACAAAGGTACCACTGTTCATGACGCCATACGAAAGATCTTTCATTTGCAAACTCACTTCATGGAGAATACTTTTCGGATTCCCATCCCAAATACTCTGACCAATCGGTACATATGTTCCCTCAAGATGCAACACACAACACAGAATGGCCTTGCATAGCTTTCGATGTCTCGGCGGCAGACACTGTGTCAAATTCACAAAGCATCTCACGGCCTGCTCTGAAAACAGCGGTGACTTGCGCAAGTCGAACAGCATATTGGCTAATTTTGGCAAAAAGGGAGTCAATGCATTAACACCCGTAGATTCTAAACTTAGAAGTACGTCAAAGGCCGGCCCAGCAACTGCATGCACCGCTTTCACATTAGCTCTAATTTCAGCTTCTTTCTTTTTCAGTGAATCTACCCTTTCTTGCTGCTGCTTAGTGAGTTTCACGTCCTTCTTCTGACCACGCTTTTTGCTCATTTCCTCTCTTAATTGTTGCTCCCAAAGCTCATCCTCGCGACTATAATTACCGTATTGACGGGCTCGATTTCGGGCATTTTCTTCATTCCTTTCCCGTAACCTTTCAGTGATAGAACGGTCATACAATTCCCCTGGCTTCGTGTAAAACACCCCACATGCGTACTCGTCGAATTCATTAATTGCCTCTACATCAATGGATTGCGAAACATATCCCATGAAGGTGGCCACATATTCCTCGGGATATGATCTGCACAAAGCTTTGATTGCTTGCAATGTGGCATATTTTCGGGTTCCATTCTTTGAAGCAACGTTTGATGGATCCAGAAGATGCTTTACAAAACTACTTTTCAATTCCAAAGGCATTTTAGAGCCCAATTGGCTTTTAATCACCACATCAGGATGATACGTAACCAAAATCAATGACAATAGTGCATCTACCTTGTCATTTTCATTCAATCGGTCTAAAACAAGGCATGACTGAAGTATAACCCCTAGCTCGTGCAAAGATATACCATACTTGACACGAAGACTCTCCTCAGCATCATTGAAATAAACATTTTCAACGTGCTTCATCAATAGAGCACCGAATCGACTACTTGTTTTCTCTTCCATGCGTTGCCTGAGAACAGCACGAACATTCGCACGAACATGCGTGCGACCCGGCATGAACAACAAAGACACTATAGTTGAGATGGCAATGTTTTGCGAATCGAGGTTTAAGCATAAGTACGGGTCATCAATACAGTCCATCAAAAGGCAAAACATTTCCTTTAGACACTCATCGCTCAAAGAAAGAGCTAATTTTGAACTTGTCAAAATATCCAATACATTTTTTTCAAACTTTTCTTTAAATGAAGCATCCTTCGTGACTACTTCAGACTTGGATTGCGTTAGTAGATTAATAACTATGCTCAGAGAAATAAGAGCTTCCCCAAATCCGCTAACTATAAGCTGTCTATCAATTTTCATTACAGTATTGAAAACATGGTCAATAATACTTTTGGAAGACTTGTTTGAGTCCATTGAAAGCAAACCTGGTTTAATTGCTCGCAGCAGCTTTTCTTTCACCGTTACGGACGCCGTGGAACTCTTCAAAATCAACAAGCATTGCTTGGCAAACCCATCCCCAAACGCTTTGGGGTTCTCATTAAGCAGCGCCCCACAGCACTCAATGCCTGTGAGCTTTGGAAGTTCATTTGATTCCTTTTGCAAAACCATTATAAATCCTTCTAAAAACGAGCTATATGCAGTGCTAATAGACTCGGACTTCTCCGAAGCATCAGCCCAGTGTCGCTCACAGCTACTCTGCATCGATTTGATCAAATTCACACGACAGTCAATGTTACTGAGCTTTGTTTTTGTACCCTTAAGAATATTCAACATGTATTCCAAGACCTTCAAAATCTCATCTTCAAAAGCCCCCATACACTTAAATGCATTCTTCATCGCTTCAGCAGTACAAATGCGTGTCATACTATCTTCGTAATGAAAACAATCACAAATTTTTAAGCACACTTCAACAAGAAGCTTAGAGTCCATTGTTGTACTACAATAACGCATTAAACACGGCATTGCACGAATAATCACTTCTGGATTTCTCAAAAACCCCTTATTTAAGGCAGGATATATCATTTTCTTGAATTCTTCACTGTTGTCCACAAGAACTAGCACACCGGAAAAGCTTTCAACAGTCTTGGGCTCAAGACGAATCTTCGATTCCAAACAAACTTCAACAAAAATTGATATCAGCTTATCCTTGTTACTCTTCAACTGCTCAAAGTTTGCCTTTTCGATTTTCGTTTCACTTCCACTGCTTTTGCAAATGGCGCCAATTAAATTCGGAAATGAGTTAGCAGCAGCTGCAGAAATCATTTTCAGATAAGCAGAGGCAGCCTCCGCATTTAATCTAAAAATACTGCCTATAACCATTAGCCCTGAACAATACATCTTCTCCACCTTTGGTCTGTTCAAAGAAAGTCGCTGCAATTCCCTCAGCAGTCCTTCTTGACTCAAAATCATTTTGGAGAAAAACTTTTCATTCTTAGAGATGACACTGAACAAATTAATCGTCAGCAAGGAACTCCAGTTGATAAGATTGAACATCTCCACTGCTCCCAAAGCCCCCAGCTGCTTTGCATTACTTCTTTCCAAAATGCACATTCCCAGAGCAGCACCGGTTTCTTTGGGAAATAACTGCATAAGTTTCACCAAGAGACTATACACCGCCCTCCTCGAATCCTTGTCAGTGTACGTCGAAAGAGTGTTCACGGCCAAGCAGCTGATGGTATCTTTTACCAAGCGTTCAACCTCTTCATTCTTTGAATCATTTCCATATTTCGAATGAATCCCTGAGACAAACCGAAATGCGTACTCTTTGAGGATGTAACACCGCTCAGAAGTCCCTGGTCGATTAACGTAACGCTCCAGATCACCTAAATATCCACTCACGGTTTCGGGTTGACGCAATTCAAAAGAGGAGGATCCCTCTTCCTCTTGTCCATCTAACACAGCCATTTGTATACACGTTTATGTTCCTAAATCTCCCTTCCCACCACAACAAATATGCCCTCTAAGCGAAGAAGAAGAAGTCAGAAAATGAGCAGACAACACACGAATCTAGGTCACAATAATCCAAACGAACCCACCAAAAAACAAAACCAAAAAATAAACACACAAACGAAAGTACTGAAAAAAAAAAGAAGGAACTTTACGAATCCACTTTTCCAACACTCCTCTGTGTACAAAATTAAATAAATCTCAACAAACCAACAAAAAGCCAAAAGCCAAAACACAAATACACAAAGCAAAAGAAAAACAGAAAAAAAGGGAAAAGAAAAGAGAGAGAGAGAGAGAGAGAGCCAAAGCAACATGCTGCAAACTAATACAATTTATTTCCCATCATCAAATACAACAAAAAGCCAATGCAAGTGGTACTGTAAAAATGAGTGGGCCAGAGCAAGCAGTGGCTTCTGACTTACGAGTCTTCATCAAGATTCAAGAGGAGGCCACTGTCCCCGTTTCTATGGGTAACTGATCCATTCACAACGAGTGTCTGAGTAACGAGTTTCAAGAACGTTTAGGAGACGATAACGATTTGTAACGATTTGTGCGCGTTACAATTGTTTACAATTCAGGGAAAATAGAAAATACAACACGAGGCCATCTATGCTCGAGTTATTAGAGTGGTTATGCATGGTATTCGCCATTGGGCGTTTCTCAGGAAGTGAAGTCAGGAAGTATTATATCATAGTGTTTCACAACAGCTTCATGCATTCATGCATTCATCATTTCAACAAGTGGTCGCATTGCAACTTGCTTTGCATTCTTGACTATTGTTTTCAAAGTGCCCCATGATTCTCCTGCAGATACAGCTACCTTCAAAGGCACTGTTAATTGGGCAATGTTTTCCATTATTTGCGTTATTCCATCTTGGAGAAGAATAAGAAGCAAGTACTACCCACTGAGTATAACCAAAATCCAAACACGAAGTGGCTTGTAAAACAACTTACTTATAATGTACTCAGCCTCTGAGGAATTAGAGTGGTCAACCTCAAATACAAATTCATCATGTATATAAAGAACTAGTTTACATTGCTTCGAAGCAACCCATCCTTTCTCCATAAAGCTAACCATACAGGAACTCATTATTTCCGCCACAGATCCTTTGAGAAAGAGTACGGTAAGTACATGAATGACAGGTCGCAAGAGCCCATGCGCAGCTAACTGTACCTTGAATAGCAAAGTTTATAAAAGACCGTTCTTGATGACTTTCAAAACACTCTCCCGTGAGCCAATCATCCGTCGCGTTCCTCCTCTTATCTCCGTAAGAAATTTGATACTTTCGCCTACCTCCGTGAGTGACGGTATATCCTAAGCAAGCAAACGGCAAGCAAATTATTACGCCATTTAAAAATTCGAACAATTTCTTGAAGTGGGTACAACTAAAACAAAGGAAATACCTACCACATGTGCGATACCTATTCACAACGTCAGAAATATACTTCGTAAGTCCGGAGTGAACACCTAGGTGTCATGAAATAGTTATGTATAGCATGGGCAGAGAAGAAATTAGCGCTATGTACGTACAAGCGCAGATAAAGATTTAATTAGCAGTAATGAAAACTCACGTGAAATTCCATCAATAACTTCTTTGGCTTGCAGTGTGCTTATGCTCATAATTGTAGCGAGGGTGCACTTCCCAACACCGTAGAGAACGGCGTAAAATATCCTCTTAACTGCACTGTATGGATTCTCCAGTTGAACTATTTCTTGCGGCAAAAAATCCTCCCAGTAGGAATACAGGCCTTTAAAAATCTCCATGTCGTCATAAGCGTGCAATACAGAAAGCAGAACTTGGTCTTGGGAAAAATGGGCTGCGAATCGCAACTCGATTTGACGATAATCTAAACAAGCCATTTAGAGTTAATAAAACGTTCTTTTTCTCTTTATCCTTCCTTGAAGTGAAATATATGGTGTCGTCAACTAACCAACTGTAACAAATAGGCTTCCTTTAGGGGACTTGAAGGCCTCTCTTATGTTCACTCGCATTGACTGCTGGTTTGAAGAAATTATTTCAAGACTGTGTTTAGGAAAATTTTGCATGCTAATGAGGACAATAAAAAAAATCGAATCCCAAAGAGAAAATGTTAGAAATATTTAAAAGGTGCAACCCACAGTAACATATGGCTCGAGTATATATACTTTGGTTCATATGAGATTATTCGACCAGTAGATGTTCTAACAGAACTCCATTTGGGGTATAATCGAGAATTAAATTTGCTTTCTCGTGCTCTGGTAATGCAGGGGTTAATGAATGAAGTGAGAAGCTTATGCGCTTTTCTATGTTTCAGAACGAGTGATGGGAACACATGGAATTGGGAATAGTGTTCCAAGACCTTTTCTTCAGAACAGTGCGATTTTAGACCAGGCTTATGACCGAACCTTTTGTCAAGTTCTAATGTGTCGAAAATGATTGAGGTAACTTCTTTCGGAGAAGTCAGTAACACGGAATGGCTAAATCCCAAAGATTTTACTTGGTCATTGATTTCCTTAAGGTACAGGTTAATAATATTTTCAAAAGACAAAAGGCTTTCCAATGACAGCTCCCCGAACCCATTGCATTCCATGAGGCAAGTCACCACCATGCATTGAGAGAGTTTCCTATCAGCATTCGACCAAAAAACACTATTCAACTTCAAGAGAAGTCCATAGGCCTTTGAATGAAAGAGGGGAAGAGTTCGCACCTCAGTACATACGTCCATAACATCTTCATCGCCAATATTTCTCATTATTCTTTTCCCCTCGAATACAAGTTTATCAATCCTTTTGTATATGACAGCCTTTTCATAAATTTTCGCATAGCATTTTTGAAGAGTATGCATGTACGGCGCCGGCTCTTCGTAAGGATAAAGTCCCCATTGCAATATCTTTGCGTCTATACAATTGTTAAACAAACGACCCCAGTTCACTCGAAGAATGGGGGCTGTTTGGGAATTTTCTTTGTCATTAACGTCACAGCATAAGACATTCAAGAGAGATTCCTTGCTTTCGTCATTATTCAAATATCTGCATACAACCACAATAATATCATGAAACCCATATGCAATTTTCTGAGCACTAGAGGAGAACAAGTCATACAAAATCAAACTTGCTTTGGAAGAAGTCTGGCAATATTTCTCATTTGAATACAAAGGGCAATACAAGGGTAAAGTATACAACGTCAAACCTTCGCCAGAGTACTCATTCCTCTCAGATTCACCAATATAAATCACAAGAAGGAAGCATCTCTCACTGGAGCAGCTGCCGAGCATGGGTGATGAGCGAGAACAATCTCCACCAGCGGAATGAAGAAGGGTGAATTCATTCCTTAGCCCATTGCCACAGTTGGATTCAGAAGGTCCTTTTGTGGGGGTTGTTTTTAAGGATCCAAGATATATTCTGCTAGCCTGAGATATCTTTTCTAGAACCCCTTTGAGTCTTTTCTTGGGTACAACTGTTAAATCAATCACAGAGACTTTTTCACCAATCATTGGAGAAGGCAAACCCATTTTCTCAGAGCTATATCTCTATCTTTCTCTTCCTCTCTGCCTCTTTCTCTTCAAATATTTTCAAATACCCACACAAAAAGAAAACAATCAAAATCAAAATTACCAAATCTCAATTCGCAAAAAAAAGAAAGAAAAAGAAAAAGAAAAAGAAAAAGAAAAAAAAGAAAAAGAAAAAAAAGAAAAAGAAAAAAAGAAAAAAAATGAAAAAAAATGAAAAAAATGAAAAAAAGTATTTTTCCCGCCAAAACAACCAAAAACTTTTGACAAAATTTTTTATCCAATCAAACCGCACCATTCCCTAATTTTCTATTCTTTTATGGATAAAAAAGAGACTCCAGGGTGAAATTTCCTATAAAACAACGCAACTAATATTCGACATAAGTATAGATATAGTCCTCTGTTGCCATTTTCACCAAACTTCATTTTATAGGAAAAGAAAAACTACTGAGACAAAAGGTTAGTTGAGGTGAGAATCAGTTAAGTTTTTTGTAGCGTAAAGCTTCTCTTCTGGTTGAATATTTCTGATCTCAATAAATCCCACACCCTCACAAAAGGGTGGAGGTTGATTTCTCAATCCTCCTTCAGGTTTGTCTTTAGTTGACTCGCCTGGGCTGGCCCGTATGGTTGCCCCACGACAGGACCTTGAGCAGCACTGCAGTCTCACCTCATGCCCTGTAACATCAGGAATAAGGCGAAATAGGGTCAAACATTCCATGGAACTTGATAAACCATGTAGTCGATGATATGCAACACAAAAAAAAAGAACTGAAAGGCATCGTAAGGCATCGTGCTGGGGTTGCAATCCTTGCTTGCTGAGGTTGAAACGAAATTAGACTCTTTTGATAGCCAAATGCAGGAATTTGCAAAGCAATTGAATATTCCCATTGATAAAGTCGAGAAAAGCTTATGCTCACTCGATGCAACAGTGGTCAGAGTCGTGCTGCAATTACAAACTCATCACCGATGGTGGTGCTCAGTATCGAACAAATATTATTATGCTACAGGTCACCGTTTTTATTGTTGCAATCTTGCTTGGGTATATTTCATATGCTGTATTACACCCAAAGCACCCCCCTCCAAAACATCGCAAGCGGCTTTTATAGGTAACTAACGTTGAGGATCACTATGAAGAAGAAACTATTGAAGAGAAAGGCAACTAGGGACAAGAGAAAATAAACTTCTAAACAATATGGAACCTGCTAAATAGTTTATCATTTGAAAGAGGGAAAGGGAAGATCGAAATTCGAAAGTAGAAAAGTCAAAGCAAACCAACATGAAAAGGGGCAATCAGTCCCAAATGAGATGGCAAAGTATGAAATATAATTACAAAAGGATATAATTGCATGTAGATGTGCCGTGGTTGTTTCTTCTCTCTTTGTCAGTAAGTAAAATTTAAACCAAAACCAAATGAATCATAAAATCAATCATCGTCCGTTATTTCAAAAGGATTCCTTTCTTCTGCCCCATCGCCATCTAGTCCACCCTCTCCCCCAGTAAATGCCTCATTGAATCCCGAGCCCTCTACATTCGCTGCCGGGGTACTAAAGTTAACTCCAGCAGACCCAGTACCCTGATTCTCTCCAAAAATATCCACTGTTTGGCCGGAGGACATTTCCACGTTCGTTATTGGTGTGAACTCATTAGCACTAGGACCATCGCCCGCTTGGTCCTGCTCCTTTTGCTGTTGATAGTCCATCTCCATGTTTAAAATATCATCCACTGTTTCATCAATCATGTCTATTTCCTCCACATCCGATTGATTAATACCATTCGTATCACCATCATCAGGCGGCTTTCCAAAGAAATCATCTTTAACTTGTATGCTACTCAAGGGAACAGCAGAGATTATCGCAGACTCTTCATTCTCATTGTCCCCTTCATCCTCTTTACTGATATCATTATGAAGAACTACCGCACCTTTGTCTGTCGCTGTTCCGCCCCCACCGCTGCTTTTATCATTCTTCTTGTTCTTCTTGTCAAGTTTCTCCTTCTCTTTCCGTTCTTTTTCCTTGGCCTTTTCTTCCTCCTTTTTCTTTTTCGCCAATTCCTTATCCAATTTCTTCTGAAGCTTGGCTGCCTCCCTTTCTCCACCTCCATCCGCACCCTCATCGGCATTTTTAAGCCGACAAGAGCACTGCATCACGCAACAACACGTAAAGAACTTCCGTAGACTTGTTTTAGACTTCCCTTCCGATGATGAGGGTGCATTTTCCTTTTGGCTTTGCTCCTTCTCACCTCTTTTTCTTTTTTCTTCCTCCTCCTTCTCCGCCTCCTTTCGCTTCTTCTCCATTTCCTCCGGGGATGGTCTTCCTTTTACAGGCGTGAACAACATATCCTTATCCTCCCCTCCTCCACAGCCCTTGCAACAGCCATTCCCCATAATTGATTGATTGATTAATTGATTAATGAATTGACTGGTGTGATTCTAGAAGAATAGATTTACATAATACGAAAAAGAATAAATGATAACAATAAAAACAAAAAAGAAAAGAAAAATAAATAAATAAATAAAAAAAAAAATAAAAAAAAACCAAAATTAGGAAAAAAAAAAGCCACAGCTGTGTTTTAAAAAAAAAAAGCGAAGAGAAAAAAGAAAAAAGAAAGAAAAAGAAAAAAAAGGATTTAATTGGATTTAATTGGATTTCGAAATTGGATTTAGTTTTGAGTTCCATTCGATTACCAGATTTTAGTTCCCTCGCCAACAAGGAGAGGAGATTTATATTTATTTGTTCAAAGTGGAGGCGGATTTTAAGAGAGAGAGAGAGAGAGAGAGAAAAAGGGAAAGTTAGCAATAAAAGAGAAAAGTAAATATATTCTTGGGAAACAGATTCTTCTTTCAATTAAACTAAAAGTTATTTGGTTTTTAGATTTTTGTTTTTTGTTTTTTGTTTTTTGGTTGTAATAAACCATTTCCTTTTTAAAAACATTAATCCTTTTCTTCCCACCCACACAGAAGAGAGCAAAAAAGAAAAAAAAAAAAAAACATAAAAAATTTTA
>PDIM01000072.1:109656-123840 GCA_002811675.1 Ichthyosporea sp. XGB-2017a | reverse complement strand
CTCTCTCTCTCCCCCCCTCTCCCTCTCTCTCTCTCCCCCTCTCTCTCTCATTTTTCTTCAGTTACTGATATGGCAAATAGTCCCGAGGAAAGTAAATCTGATAGCTTTTACTTTGTCGATGGTCAACTGATTATGCACAATATGGCTACTTATTCATACTTTTGATATATCAAAAAGATCTGATGATCCCATCATTGATTTAAAACAAAAATAACAAATGAACAAAATCGCTTGGTCCATCCCAAATCAATAAAACGGGTTTTCTTTCTTTCTCTCTTTCTTTTCTTTATTTTTCACTCATATAAGAGGGCCTCTTGTTCATCGTTTTGAAGAAGGGGCCTAATCGTGGATGATGCTGTTGTGTTTTTGGTCAATCCAAGAGAGAAACAACTAAGGTTAACCCATCGCCGGTTTGGGATTGAATAATAAAGTAAACACACCTCTTCAGCCATAAATTCCCTTTTATACCCCCTAGATGATAATCCTTTTTGCTTCAAATCCCAACTGTGTACCTCCTCCTCATTTCCATCACCATCATCATTACTTTCCACATACTCCGATGATGATACCGCAAAATTACAAGTTGACAAATCAACCTGACCTGTTTCTGCTGCTGTTGTTGTTGTTGCCTTGTTCCGCCTCTTCTTCCCCCACCACACCCGCTCCAGTTGCCTCTTTCTCAAATCCCCCTGCGCCAGAGCAATATTCAGTATCCCCACACCCGGCTTGCTCAACGATATCCCCTCGGGAACAAGTCCGTCTGGCCACATTTCCCTCTCCCACACCCCATTCACCCTCTCGTGTACGAGTTGCAATTCTCTACACCGCTCTACATCCACACACACATTCACCGCAAAGTCGTATTTCTTCTTTTTGCTGCTCTTCTTCTGCTTCTTCTTTGTCTTTTTTGTTCTTGGCGCCCCACTTTGTTCTAAAATATCACGTGCTTCTTTCATGATTGCCCATTGTTCGTCTTTCACTGTATTTTTAGCTTTGTTACAAAGCTTCTCCCTCCTCAACTTGGCCAAATCCGCCAACTTTTGCGCACCCGCTCGATTCACAAACTCAAATCCATTCAGCCTCACTTTAAACGGCGCCAACTCTTCTTCCACAACACGCCTTAACGCCTTGTCAATATCCCCAAGGAGACCAAACATTTGATTACCTGAACAAGCACCAATCACACCCTCCTCCACCTCTTTTTTATGATTCCCCGCCCCCTCAATCACCCTCGGTTGCTCACGTACCATTTGGATTTTCATCCGTGCAAGTATCACTGCCGCGTTGGAGCTCAAATCAGCACCCTCATCACCCCGGAATATTTCCAAAGTTTTTTTAGAGTCGAAATCCCGCGCAAAAATTTCCCTCAATTCGCGGATTTCACTCGCTACCTTTGTTGATTTAGGAACGGGAACACCAATGGCAAAAAGAAGACTAGTGATCCCCCCTTTCTTTTTCTCCTCTCCTAAACAACAACCCAATGGGTCATAATCCCCACTATCATTCCTCTTTCTCCGTCTTATTCCTTTTAACTTCTCCCCAATTGCTTGAATCTCACACAAAATGTCTCCTTTCTTCTTCCTCCTCGTCTCTTCTTCTTCCTCCACAGGCGAGGTGGTGACACAGTCTGCAGCCCCTCCGCATGAGGAGGACGAGGATGAGTTTCCTCGTATTGTTGTTGGGGTTAATCGGGATCCCACTCGAAGATGGTGACTCCACTGGACTACTTCTCTTCTTAATCCACCAGCCAGTGACATTTTTGGAGGGGAAAATCAAACCAGCCCACGTGCTGCATAACAATAAACTGCAAAAACAAAAAAAAAAAGCAGAAACAAAAAACAAAAAACAAATTTACAAAAATCAAAATTTGAAATTGACAAAAAATTTTGAATTTTGTTTCAAAACCAAAACTTTGTAATTTTTTCTTTAACCAAATCAAACCAAAATTAAATCAAATCAAAAATTTAATTGTAAAAGAATCAGCCACAACAGAAGCTTAAAAAAAAAAAAAAAACTTCAATGAAATCAAAAACTGTGCATTCTCTTCGTCTCCTCAGCTGGTGCAGTCAAAAGACAACAGGCCCCTCATTAATCAATAAACCCACATCTCTTTATTCCTCCTTCTCCTCCTCCTCCGTGTCTAAAAGCAAATCAAATAGACCCACACGCACACCCAGCAGCACAGATCAACGGGCACGACGAAGAAGGAATCCACACACACCGGGGAAGTCTAAACAAGTCATGAAAAAGCTTTACTTTATTGCGGTGGAGCCATCCAGTGAGGAGGAATCTTCAAAACTCCTCTCCCGGGAAGTTGTTAATCTAAAGCTCCTTTACAAAGAAACTTATGGATTAAAACACGCACTCAAATCCCCGCCTCATATCACTCTCATGTCTCCCTTTGAATGTGACGATTCCCCTCCTCCTCCCCCAGCTTCTTGTTCTGGGATTGTTCGTACTCCTCCTACACGGGAACAGGTTCAGTGTGCGCTGGACGAACTTGTGCAGATGGAGCGTTGTCTGCGGGAGCCTTTTAAGGTTAGGTTTGATGGATTTGGGTTGTTTGATCACCAAGAGAGGAGGATTCGACAGCTGCAAGAGGAAGAGTCAAAAGCGGATCAACCACCCGCTAAACGGAAACTGCTTTCACAGCAACTGCAAAAGACAAAAGCAAATCGCAGATATACAGTCTTTGCCAAACCTGATCTTGATTCAGTCAAGGAAGCAGGCCTTATTGGGGAGCAACAACACCCGCTCTTCACACTGAGACGTGCCTTGGTGCACACATTTGACAATCACATGTGGGCGACACTGTCACAGTTTGATAAAGTTGGGATCCCACTGGAGAATTACCATCCTCACATGACCATCGCCTTTAAGGATCTGTACACCCAGACGTTTGATAAGCTTTGGTATGGAGAAGAAGAATGTGGGGAGGAAGAGAGACGGAAGAAGAAAGAGGAGCAACAGTACGGTGGTGGTGTGGAGTATTTCCTGACCGGGCTAAAGGACAAGGCTTTTAAGAGAGAGATGCTGGTGGATCGTATCTCTTTGCTGCAATATGACCGGGCTGATGGGAAGTGGAACTGTGTGTATCAGACGGAGCAATTTGGTTCGAGACTCCGCCTGTAGATGTACTGTAGAGAGAGTGGTGCACTTTAGGTTATTGCAGGGATGTTGATTAAATTGCAAGTCCAAAGAGTTACACAAATTTGCAGTTTTCCCGGTATTCTGGTTGCTTTACAGTCAGATTGTCAACTCGTTTATGCAACAGGCCTACTGGTTAAAAAATCCCACTTGGTTGAGCAACTCTTCTCCCCAGTTTGCTTGCTTATTTTCATTCCCCTCCGTGATAAGTTCGTGTTTCCATTCATCCGCTCTTTTGGGTTCAAATTAGGATATATTACAAGAATGACTACTGGGTTTGTTATCAACTCCACGCGGTGTTTTTTCTATGGGTTCGTTCTCCATTACCTTATTACAAAAGAAGGTCATCTAATTGAAGATGGAAAGTTTATTGGTGAAGGCGAATATGAGAATCGGACAAGCTCCGATATTGCTATTTGGTGGCAAGCGTATATCTACTTTGGGGTTGCGATTTCAGAGATATGGACCTGTATCTCCCTGTTAGAGTTCAGTTTCTCACAGACACCCAAAAGTCTGAATTCAGTGGTGATGGCTACCACCAATATGACCACTGCTCTTGGCTCATTGCTGGGAATTGTTTTAAAACCGCTGTTTATCCCCTCAAATGTGATCTATCTCTTCCCGATCCTGGGCAGTATCCAATTTGTATTGGCTCCGTTCTTCTACTTTACATTCCGTAACTATAAGCCCATCAGCGCCAATGATACAATGGCTGTAGTTGACGACCCCTTGTCATCGTCCGAAAGCTCTTTGGAAGAACTAACTGCCTGGAACAATTTTCCCTATCAACGAACAGAAGTAGAATAGTCAAATAAAACCTTCAGTTGCAAAGCACTTGAAAAAGCTAAACCTCCTTCGCGCTTCGGCTTTGGTACTTATACCGCACAGCTAGACATGTACATGCAAGCCAGCTGGAAGAATTGAACACGTCACTATCGACAGCTAAACTCAAATTTAGTCACCAAAAAGAATTTCAAAGAGACCAACATTAACTATGTAGTATACGTACTGCTAAAAACTGTAAAAGGCACTTACCGAAAATAGAAACCATTACAACTTGAAATTTAAAAAATCCGGCACAATCGAAATTTTGTATGAAAAATCAAAAAAAAAAATTTCATTGAATACCTTTAATTTCCAAAAAAGGACAAGACTGAGGTTTGCGTCAATTTTTCAATTTTGACGCTCAAATGAATTTTTTTGCTTTAATTTCGTCTTTCTTTTGCTCTTATAAATACGAGCAAAATGATGCGAAAATTAGGTAATTTCCTATAAAGGCTACAGAGAAATTAAGGGCCGTCCAATGGCAAAGCAAAGGCACATTTTCCTTCTTTTGGCACATGTGCATTATATTAGCAGCAGCTGTGGGTAGCAGCAGACTTTTTTTTCATTTGTTTCTGGATCAATGCTAATTAAAATATTTTGCAAAACCGCATTTTTCCTCATATTATATATATGTTAGTTAGTTATAAGCTAAAGTTTTTTCTTTTGCTATAAAAGCAATTCTCTCACTGCAACTTTGCTCTTTTTTCTTTTATCGCTTCCATTCCCAAATTGAAGTTGATTATTGATTTGTTTGCTATTATGATTTCGTCATTGTTGGTTTTTACCATTTTGATTTAATGCTTTTTTTTTCTTGATTGAATTTGATCCTCAAATACAAATTATTCAAAACATAAAACGTAGGCAAGAGAATAGTCAAAACAACAACAACAAAAAAAAACAAAAAAAAAAAATGGAGAAACCTTTTTGGCCAGATCTTTCCTTCGATAATACCTCAAAAGATTATCTTTGCACACCAGATATCTTTGATGAAATCAAACTCATCGCTCATGAGATGCGCACCGGGGCCTCAACCGCACCAGGGACAGAGGCAGCACATATTATCAAAGGGCAAAATGAAGACCTGCTGATGGACGAGGACGCCCATCGCAACCAACAGCGTCTTCCAGGTGGTACTGCCGTTGCAAATATCAATCCATGGTGTACTGCAACAAACAAGAGTCAAACATCGCGCAACAACAACAATGTCAGTAGTTATAATAACAAAAGAAATTCCAACCAAACACATTTCGCTAAGCCGAATATGCCCACTATTGGGATTGCAAAGTCTTGTAATTCTCTGCCCCTGTCAAAGGAAAAACGCAGGTCACTTAAAGGAATCCGTCAAGCAACTAGCAAACATTCAATCTCCTCCATGGCCACTTCTATAGGTGACTTAGACGAACTTGATGACCAAGGCTTCATTGACGTTGCCTCCCCAGTTTCCGATAATTTGGCCATGGAATGTAGTCCAGCAGATGAAATTGCATATGCCTCCTTTGCGCGTGATTGGTTCTTCCCCGCCTCCTCCTGCACCGCGAATAATCAACAGAATAGCCCCGGGGTAGTTCCGGCAGGGCCATGTACCTTGAACTCCAGTGATTGTGCAAGTCTGGACGAGTTGCACAATTGCAGCTATTCAGGAAGTAGTGAGTGCTGCTTTCTCGGGGATTCCACAGCTTCGCTTGCTGTGGTACCTGATGAGGGAGTCGTTGGCGGTAACAGGCATTCGTTAAAACGTAAACCAAAAACAAAGACAAAGGAAAGAAACCGCCAGGCCGCTTTAAAGTGTCGTCAAAAAAAGAATGAATTCATTGGCACCTTGAAAGAACAAACAGCAGCATTGAATATACAAAATCTCGAATTGCAAAAGGAGTACAACGGCTTACGGGAAGAAGTTGCACAGTTAAAGGCTGTTTTGTTAATGCACTCAAAATGTTTTCAAACGAAAGGACTACCCGATTCACCTATACTTAAAGGCGATAATGCAAAGCAAGCAAGAGGCGAAGAGGCGAGAGCAGCTGGGAAAAGTATCTCCACAGCAAGCACATTGGTGCTATGAAAAAACAAAAAACAAAAGGACGAACAAAAAGGGAGCATGGGAAGGGTAGTCACAGGCTGCGAAAATTTTACACAAATGCAATTCACACATTTGACAACTGCACACGAAGAAAAGATAGGTAAAGGCTACAAGCACAATGAACTAAGCGCAACACGCGGAGAGAGGAAATCATGAAATAACTTTGCTTCTAGGCCGAAAATAGCCGGACTATTTGCCGTCAAACAAACAAATAAAACCCAAAAAGAGTTTTCAAAAGGTTAATTGAACATTTTCTTTTTCTTGTGGATTATTAATCTCCTCCGGTTTTTTTCCCTCCCCTTCTACCATTTGCATCAGCTCAATATTTAGTTCATCCAAAGCCTTTCTTATATTCGGAATATCCTTTACACGGGACGCAATCATTTCAATCTGTGTATTAAACTGGAAAAATTCAACCTGCATCATCTTATTCAGACTCTTTTCCGTGCTTGCCATATATGTTTCATTGTACGCAAATGTTTTTGCGCTGCTCCGAAGGGAATCACTCGCTCCATCGCCGGCACCAACCTCATTACAGACCTGCCCCAGATACTTAACCCCACCCTACAACAAGAATCACAAGCAGTTGTAAGAACAATGTTATTAATATCATGAAATGCCCGGTACAATAATTGATCCAAAATATATTTAACTTACAGTCACACGCTCTGCCAATGCCTCCCGAGTGAAATGACTCAGATCCTTTTGGCGACTGTTACCACCACTAGTAGTACTCCCATGACGGGTGGAGGGAGACGGATGCGCAGAAGAAGAAGCTGAAGGTGAGGGAGAAGAAGCACCCCCATTCACACTATGAGGAAGAGTAGGAGGAGGAACCATTTTTATTTACTCACAAGAGATAAATCTAGACAAGATCTAAAAGACAAAACAAAAGACCAATGCAAATAATAAAAAAAACAAAAAGTCTCATCAGCAGCGCTAGTAGCGCCCGCAGTGTACGGGGCCATACACGTGGTCCAATCCACGTGGGGTTAGGGTTAACTCAAGGAAAACTAATTTCAACGTCCGACGTCGTCGTCGACGATGTCCATGATGAGGTTTAACAACTTTCTCTTTCTTTTTTAGGTATATAAATTGAGAGAGAGATTATGTAAAGGAAAAGAAAGAGGCGGGGAAATAGATAATTAACCCCCATCACCCATGCAGCATCGCGATTCGCGACTGTAGCTTTAGTACGTGTTAATTACTGTTTTTTTGTCTGTTGCAATTGTACTGCACAGCTTGTTGTTCAATGCAAAGTACTCTACTGTAAACACTGCAAAAGGGAGGCTCAAGCTATGTAGTCTGCCTGCTTGTAACTTGAGTATTGTGAGATTTCTGATTTGGGGGGGTTTTGTTTTTCTTTTTTTTTGTTTTTGTTGGATTTGTTTATTTCTTTCTTTGATTTGGATGTATAAAAACAAAGAAAACGAGGGGGGGTGGGAATAACTTAATCTTGGATTTCTTTTTAGTAATAACAACAACAAGAAAAGAAGAAAGAAGAAGAATATAACGGTTAATGGCAGGGATACAGAAAGACCAGAAGAAGGAAAGGAATAGAATCTAAATGGCGAAACGGATATCAAAACTGCTCACTTATGAGCAGGCGCTGGGGCGCTTTAGCGAGGAAGAGCAGCGACAAATGCATACGTATTTCCTCACCCTGAAGGGCCCTAGCGAGAAGGCACTTAGCAAAGAGGTGTTTGTGTGTGGAGTGCTGGGCTGCAGCGGGACGTCCAAGGACCACAATCACATCCCGGGGATAGTTGCGGATCGATTCTTCCATCTAATGGGTGGGGGTGTATCGAGAGGGATATCTTGGGAGAATTATGTGGTCGGACTTGCCTTGTTAACGAGAGGCAGTGTTGAGGAGCGGGGCGAGTTGCTGTTTGGATATTACTGCCAGCAAGGAAGCGCAAGTGCGTTGGGGCGTGATACGTTTGTAATGATGACCGCCATGCTGGAGGGAACTGTGCGAGCAGGGGAGGCCGGGGAAAAGTACGGGGCAGCTCTGGCCCAGCTGCAGTCAAAAGCGATGAAGCCGGAGCAGTTTATCGAGTTTGTTAAACAGAATCAGTCGCTGACACTTTTGTTTGAATGGGCGTGTGTTGGCTGTGATCGATGGGGGGCGTTGGAGAAGAAGCCTCTTCTTATTCGTTCATTGGTGGCGGATACAAATTTTACAGCTGCTGAGATTTACGAACTGGAATTAAAATTTGTTGATATTCGTAACACTTCTAGTTCGGGGATTTTAGATGCAGAGACGTTTCAGCGTTTGTTCAGCCCGCCTTTACCTGCAAGTTTGGCCCGAGCGCTATTTCGTGTATTTGATGTTAACAAAGATGGACATTGTGACTTTAAGGAAGTTGTTTCTGAGCTATCTCAGGTTCGCGGAGATGACGAGGAGCGTCTTCTATTTATATTTTCCATTTTTGATACAAATAATGCCGGATATTTGACCCGAGAACAAGTTCTTGAGTTGATAAAAGCTGTGTGGAAAATTGAAAGTATTCATCAGGAAGAAGAGATGGGAAATGGTGTGTCGGGAGGTGGGAGTGCTGGTATCCGGGTTAAGGATGTAAATACTTTAGTAGCCGGGCAGGGAAGGGGACTTGGTGATATTAATGAATTGGAAACTAGCGACAGTGGGGCCTTACATCGTTCTTCTGGGTCAAAAGGCTTCCACGATAACAGCGCGAGATCATCAGGACAGACAGTCTCTTCATTCCAGGGGCATGCAGCGAGGAAAACATCAGCTCCTTTGCCACTCCCAAAGATGATGAAGGTTATGTCTGCCCCCACTAAACAGCGGAGAAATAGATCAGCCACAAATGGGTTTGCGGATGGGGATTTCAAGCAGGTGATTGTGGATAATAGCTTTGAAGAGATACGTGTCTCGAAGGAGTCTTTTTCTTCTTCTTCTACGCAAGATATTGTAATGGAAAAAGAGGATTATTTAAAATGGGCAAGAAAGCATCCATATGCTGATCAACTTCTGGAGGTAATTATACAGAGTTGCCATATTGGGTTCGGACTGAAGCCAACCAGCAAGGATGAGGCGGCTGGTACTATCAAGGAGTGCTTACGAAGAGAGGCCAATCGACCTCGCAGAGCTGGTGATAAGTGGTACGTGCTTTCTTTCGCCTGGTGGACTAAATGGAAAGAATATGTTGGCTTTGAAGATGTTGACGAGATGAACAAAGATAGTGCTAGTAAGCCAGGCATGATTGATAATTCAGATATAATCTTGCCCGAAAACCCAGATGTACCGCTTCGTTCATTGTGGGGCCCCCGTTTGAAGGAAGACTTAGAGGCAAATAAGGACTATATACTGGTTCCAACGCCAGTGTGGAGTGCCTTATCCTATTGGTACGGATCCACGAGTGAAATTCCGCGGCCTGTGGTTTTAACCCAAACAGGAAAATTGGAGATTGAATTGTACCCCATTCATTTGTATATTTGGCAGCACAGTAACACCAATACTGGAAGGACTCTTAAAGAACCTAAGCAGGTACTGGCCTTCCATATCACCTTCAGTAGTGCTCAAACTGTTGGCGAGCTTGAAGAGTACCTTTGTCGACTCCATACACAAAGTGTAGGTGGGACACATGGCCGGATGAAGCCTGATTGTACAAGATTATGGAATATTGGTTTACGTGAGAAAATGACAGTGTTTCTTAATGATTTCCAAACATTAGAACAAGCGGGAATGCTCGATGGGCAAAATTTACTTTTTGAAATTCGGAACCATGACCTCAGCTGGCCTGAAGACATTGCTCAAATCCACCGAGAGAGACGGATGAAACTCCATGGGGGTAGTGGAGAGAGCGGGGATCAAGGCCCGGCAACTCAAGTAGTCGAACGAGGACTGACTGGTCTCCACAATTTGGGGAATACTTGTTATTTCAATTCCGCGGTTCAGTGTGTGTTGCATACGGAACCCTTGCATATGTACTTTGAAAAGAGATATCACACATGCGAAGTGAACAAAGCAAATCCTTTGGGGATGAAGGGCGAAGTGGCAATTGATTTCGCAAGGCTTCAAAAGGAGTTATGGAGTGGTAATTTTTTCAGTGTAGCACCACTTGACTTTCGAGAAACGATTTGCAAATTCTCACCCCAATTTGAAGATTTTGAACAACATGATGCCCAGGAATTCCTCGCCTTTCTACTTGATGGGTTGCATGAAGATTTGAACAGGGTGACCAAAAAGCCTTATATAGAGCTTAAAGATAGTGACGGTCGGCCTGATGAAGAGGTGTCTGCTGAAGAGTGGGACGCTCATGTGAAACGTAATAATTCTGTTATTGTGGATTTGTTCCATGGGCAGCACCGCTCGGAGATTAAGTGCCCAACATGTTCGAGCTCCAGCAATCGCTTTGATCCGTTTACGTTTCTTACTCTGTCGATTCCATTCGAAGACCGTACTTTTGTTGTTCTATTTCTGTACCGCCGCGACGGATCTCCCCGGGAAGCAATGGCTGTTGAAATTAAATCAGAGGGAAGCTATGGTGTAATCAAGAAACGAGTGAGTGAAAAATCAGGTATTCATGTAAAAAACATGCTCGTCGCTGAAGTGTACTTTTCCACAGTTTACCGATATCCAGGCGATGGATTGAAATTTGCGCCTTTGCGTCAAGGTGGCTCTTTGTATGTGTATGAGGTAGCGGATGGTTTAGAGGAGCCCAGTGAAGCTGATATACGCATGATGCAAAAGCAGGCAAGTATAGCCAGTGGAATATTTAAAATTGCTCCTAGAAAGCGAACATTTGCGGAAAAACTGTGCTGTATTCGAGTCGGGGAAATTGATTCAGACGACTTCTTACCGGGCGGAGGCCATAATGCCAGAGAGGGAGAGAGGGGCAAAGGATTTGTGGCGCCTTCGTATCCTAAATTTAGCAATTCGATAGTGGGAATACACCGTAGTCTGGTGCCGGAACTTTATTCACTCAACCCATATAAGCCAGCTATTTTCGGGAGACCTATTTTCTTTACGTTTGATGATAGTCGCTCAGTTACAAGTAAGGACTTGTACGCAGAAGTGTGGAAGCATGTCAAAATGTTTTTGAATGCAGACTTTAATGATGTTGACCCCGAGGACGTGCAGAAAAGGGCTGATAACATCCACTACCCGTTTGAATTGAAATATATCACTGCAAATGCAAGTGCCTGTGGCAAGTGCCCATGGACTAAGTTCTGTCTCGGGTGTGAAATCGAGCAATCGGACAAGCCGTTGAATGGAATGCACTTCCACATCGGAATTGATTGGGATCCAGTAGCTCTTCATTTGTACTATAATAAGAATATGGAAACTTATTACAAACGCCACTCCTCTGTGGATGAATGCCGCAGAATAGAGACTGAGTCGATCTCTTTGATCGAATGCCTCAATATGTACACCCACCCCGAGCAGATGGGACCAGACGACCGGTGGAAGTGTCCCGAATGCAAAGTCTTTCGCGTTGCCACAAAGACTCTCTCTTTCTGGAGACTTCCTCCCGTATTTGTTATCCACTTAAAGCGATTCCAGTTTGTGAATGGCAAATGGCAAAAGTCCCAAAAGCCTATAGATTTTCCTGTGAAGGGATTTCGACCTGGTGACTACCGAGCCAAGCGTGATAGTGAAGAAAGTGATGATGATAAAGACCCCGTATATGATTTGTATGCCGTTTCAAATCACATCGGTTATCTTGGGAGTGGACATTACGTAACCTATGCAAAAATTGGTGACAAGTGGATCAGTTTTAATGACAGCTTGTGTAAAGAACTTAAAGAAGACCAAGTCCTCACACCATCTGCTTATGTTCTTTTTTATGCCAGACGCGGCCTAGACTGGAGTAAATTGATGCCGGACATTAAAGTGCCCCCCTTGCCAATGGATGGAGCGGCTGGGCCTGTGGACTCGAAAAAATCTAATGGCTGTAATATTTTGTAAAACAGACATTCCAGTGTAAAAATAAACAGACGACTATTGGCCCCCCTTTCATTTTCTATTTGCATGTTCCTGGTTCAAAAAGTATTAAAGAATTGTCAGCGGCTTCTACAACTACATAGTCCAGGAGCTTCTTATTGGTTGAACAATCTAGATTTTCTACCAGTTGATCTTTAAAAGGTGTGTCAAGGATATCCAAAGCATCTGCGATTGTATTCAAAATTGGTTTTCCGTTAACGTTGAACGATGTGTTAAGGCAAATCTCATATCCCAAGTCGCCAGCCTCGCGGCCAATGCACCGAAGCAACGCGTGATACCATTGATTGGATTCTTTGCTAACAGTCTGTACTCTAGCACTTCCATCGAGGTGAGCAATGGCTGGAAATTTTTCACTCATTTCCTTTCGTAGCATCGGTGCAAAAGACATGTACGGAGACTGCCCGTCCAAGGTCTCGAAAAAGCGATTCCAACTCTCTTCGGTGATCGAAGGACACAGGGGGCGAAACCATTCTCTGTCCTTTAGAGTATTTATCAGTCCTTTTGTGTGAGCGCGATTTGGAAAGCAGATAATGCTTCGATTCCCTAGCGCACGAGGACCAAATTCTTGTCTGCCCCGAACAACCCCAATAATCGCACCATCATGCACCATAAAATGGGCTAATTCTTCAATACTCACTTTTCGAGGTTTCACACTTCGCCGCGGTTTCTTCAACATTTGTACATACGCAGGCAACCGATGCAGATCAAACAAATTTGTCCCTACATAACTAAGATTCTGGCTCTTACTGGTATATCGAGATGGAGTATCCACGAGGAAACACGCCCCAACTGCAATTCCACAATCCCCTGGAGCGGGGGGGACATGAACTCGACTGCGAAACACTTCAACAATTTTCTGGTTGCCATTAACATTCAACGCACAACCCCCAGTAAGGCAAATCCCGTCCAATTGTGGCAAATTCACTACATTGCCCCGGGCCTTGAAAGCACATTCCTCCTCCAACAGTTTTTGCGACCCAATGAATGTTTTTTCACCTATCTTACCTATCTTCTTCCATGACGAACAGTCTCCTCCTGAATAAATCCCATTTGCGTCCTGCGAAGGCCACTGCACTACATCACAGATTTTCTCAATCAACAGACTTTCAAACACGTGCTGGGAAGTGGCAGCGAGATCCCGTGCAACATTGACGTCTGTAATTGCATTGGGCTCCAAGCAAATCCCCAAGCGCTCCCCCAACGTGAACAAGGCTTGCAAAGGTGTGATAAACTCAAGATAGTACTCCCGCACAGGTTCAACCCATTCAGGACGGATCTTTCCCAGCGCAGCATAGCCCATGACTTTCCCGGAAAGAGCCAATGGAGCAAATCGCATATTTGTACTCAACTCAGACTCTACGATTTCATCCCTTTTCTTTTCGTCCTCTGCACTTTTCTTCTTCTTGTTCTTCTTCTGGTGCACTTCAGGCATAGCTATCGCCAGCTGCCGATAAGGAGTTCCCAAATTCAATTTAACTTTTTTAATTAGTCTTAGGTCCTTCTGCTGTTCTTTTCTTTCGTCGTCCTCCTTATCATTAGCACCTCCCATCACCCCATTTCCAACTTGCCTCGTTGTTTTCTGGCCTTCAAAGATCATAAAAGAACCATCATTTCCCCCTCCATCATAAGACACAATCAGCGCAGAGTCAAAAGGAGAGTCATAAAAGGCCAAAGCGGCATGGCACCAATGGTGATCTTTATGCACCCACTTTTTGGCCTGAACAAGTCGCTGCAAAATCACTTTTTGAGAGGGCATGACCCACGAAGTCACAGCCACATCAAACACCATCAGGTTTTCTTCGCTTTTTTTTTCGTTCCCTGTCTCTTGATTACTTACCCTTAAGCAATTTTCAACTTTTGCCAGAGCCTGGCGCCATTGCAATTCGAAACTTGCAGCTTTGTTATCGCTGCAAAAATAACGCTTCTCAAACAAACGCTCCAATTCCAACACTACACAAACACGTCCGTCCTCTACAACAGCCACATTTGCGTCATGGAGAGTATGAAATCCAATCACCTTCATTCTTTGTTTTTTTTGTTTTATATACACATATATGATCACTTCCTCAAAATCAAAATCACAACCAAAAATCAAATGAATTCAAACAATGAAAAAAAAACAAACAAAAACAAAAACAAAAGAACAAAAGCGCGCAAAAAGCAA
>PDIM01000072.1:14967-26887 GCA_002811675.1 Ichthyosporea sp. XGB-2017a | reverse complement strand
ACACACACAAAAAAAAAAGGGAAGAAAAACGAAGGAATGTTAAAAAAAAAAAAGGAAATTTCACACCCCAAAACCCTTAGCCTAAAAATTTCCAAAATTATCTCCTGGTCGCGCTCCCTGAAAAAAATTAAAAAAAAAGAAAAAAAAGGTTTTCTTTTTTGTTTGTTTTGAATATTTTGTTTTTTTTTAAGAAAAAGGCAGATTACGGAAGGGGAGGGGGGGAGAGAGGGGGCTTTTTATAGCAAAGCAAAGGAGAGAGGGAGGGATTCACAGAGGGAGGTGGTGCTGTAGATAGAGAGGAGGGACACAGTGAAGGGGATCATGCTGTATAGTAGGTGTAGCAGGCTGTGGAACAGCACACGAGGAGGGGGCGTATCTGTGGGGTGTGCTGCGGGGAAGGTAGGGGGGAGATTGTATTATGGGGGAGGAGCAAGACGGGATGTGGGATCAAGGGGGAAGGAGCAGAAGCAGAGAGGGAAAAAAGAGTTTCTGATTGTAGTGGAGCCATCTGTAGAGGATGCGGGGTCTGCACGGTTTGTTGGGGAAGTGAGGAGTCTTCGGAAAGTGTATGAGGAGGAGTATGGGGTGAAGAAAGGGGGGAGATGTCCGGTGTGTGTGCCTGTTTGTAACTCGTTTAGTCGGGATGATTCCTCCTTGAGGGTGGTGAAGAGACGATTGGAGGCGTTGGTGAAGCGTAGAGGATATCTGAGCAAGCCTTTTAAGGTGCCTGTGGATGGATTTATAGTTAGCTCCTACAGTGATATGATTAAGAGCAAAGAGCTTGGTTTAAGGAACTTACAACGGGAAAAAAGTAGACTGGAAGAGGAATCAAATGGGGCAGTGGTGTCTGGAGAAATTCTTCGCGGGATTAAGAACGCCAAAAAGAAGCTGGTGAGGTTGAATCAATTGGTGGAAGAGTTTGGTGAGATTTATTCTATTGACGTTAATATACCACTAAAGACTCAACTTCAAATGAGTCTTCCGAAAAGCAAAAGACATCCTCTATTTCAGTTACGTTGTTGTATAGAGTCTATAGTCTACCGGAATGGTGATTCGAAGCAAGTTCTCCACGATCCAAGTATTAAGTTGGCATACAAGGATCTTAGCAAAGCAGTGTGTGACAAGCTTTGGTATGGAGAAAACTGTGAAGAGAATGCGGCAGGGGAAGTTGATGTTAATTATTTCCTTACAGGGCTCAAAGATAGACCTTTTAAAAGGGAGATGGTGGTTGATCGCATTTCTATAATGGAGCATGACCAGGCCAATAATGTGTGGAAACGTGTGTACCAGACTGAGAGATTCGGGGGTAAAGAAAGTGAGTTAATAAGGGGCGCGAAGAAGAAAAAAGGATTTATGATTGCATTAGAGCCTTCAAAAGACGACGCTCCGTCTGTCCGATTTGTTGAGGAAGTGACAGGAATGCGTAATCTATTCAGCGAGAAGTATGGACTAACTAAGGGACTTAAGCGCCCTGTGTGTGTGCCCCTTACGAACCATTTTCACGGCGATAAGTCTCTACTAGAGGCGACGAAAAAACGGCTGGAAGAAATGGTAAAGACTGAGGAATATCTAAGGGAGCCCTTTACAGTACCCCTGGATGGGTTCAGGGCTGGCTCACTCAATGAAATGATGAGAAGCAAAAAACGAAAGCTTCAAATTCTGCAAATGTTGAATAGTGTTTCAGAGCCTGGAAAAGAAAATCCTGACTCAAAGAAACTCGAGAGCCTCTATACAGACTTTTATATCAAGCGAATCAATAAGCGCATGGCAAAATGTGATTTGTACTCTATTTTTGTAAACACCCAGCTAGATTTGAAGGAGCAAATGAATTTGCCTGCGCATCAAAGGCACTGCCTTTACCAACTTGCAACCAACGTTTCTAAACGACTGCTTTCGAATCAATGTAAAGCTAAGGTGGTTGATATCCCTACGATAAAGCTAGCGTATGGGGATCTCACCCAACCGGTGTGTGACAAATTGTGGTATGGAAAAGAATGTGAAACGAAACAGACGAATGCAGAAGGGGAAGAAGAGGGTTTAAAGTATTTCCTGACAGGACTTAAAGATAAGCGCTTCGAGAGGAAAATGTTAGTCGATCGTATCTCAATAATGGAGTATGACGAAGCAAATGATGTGTGGAACAGTGTATATCACACTGAGAAATTTGGGAGTAAGAGAACAGAAAGCAACGATACCACAAACCAATCAATCATGAGTGTTGAAAAAGCCCATTCAATGATAGCATCACATTTGAAATACGAGCCAATGGTGAAATTTGCAAACAAATAGTTGCTGCTGTAAGATAATAAAATGTAAACTAAAAGTTAGCAAGACTTGTCCCGGCCAGTGCTCTTCGCTATCCTTATGTTAAATAAATGAACGGAATTAACCAATAGAAATAATTGTATGCAGTTTTATTACAAGGTTTGTGCAAGGGGGCTTTTCAAATTACGGAGTGCAGGTGTGCAGAGGTTCAGTGATGTTCCAGAGTTTAGTGCAGCGTGAGAGGCGCTTCTTGTAAAACAGCATCCATATCCCGATCATTTGTAGGCAACGAAGAAACAGAAGATTACGTCTCTGTGTCCAATGAACTCTGATTGGAATTATAATTGAAATTTACGTAATGTAGAAAGATGGCTTTGTGTAAAGACTTGGTCTTACACTCCTGCGCTTGCTTGCGATTGCGTCCAAATTACTTGGGACCAAATTATTTGCGTCCAAAGTACTTGCTTCAGTAGCAGCGTCTGTACTTTCATCATTTTGGTCAATCGAGCTTCCTGATACATTTTTTTCTTCATCGCTCACTTCACATTGCCAACCATATACTGTGCCCAAGGTCGCATTGGACGCTAAAGAAAGTACCCGGTCGGTGTGCAGTGAATGCGGATGTGAAGAGCATTTGGAGCGGGAAAATGCCTTGGTGATTTCAGGGACATTGTGACCAAACCCGCGGATGCTTACAATACCACCTAGACGAAAAGAAAAAACAAACATAGTAAACGCGTTAGCCAATATGATACTAGTAGTCAACTCTTGAATAAGGACAAAAACATATTAGCAATCAAGAGATACTTACTTATCAAGTTGACAACCAAAAGGGTTCCGTTTACACAAGATAGAAGAATAAGGAGACCAGTCTCTTGCTTCAGTGCTCTATCAGCAGACCCCAGATTTGGAAAGGCATTTGCAACTTCCAAAATAATGAAATAAGGAATATTGATTCCTTTCCCAACAAGATACACGATGGCCCATTTCCAATGTTCGTTACGACAAAACGCATACAGACCAACAACGTAGAGAATCACTTCTATTACAAAGAGCCCAATGGTCAACCACCACATGATGGAGAGTTTTGTTGAGAGAAAAATAAGTCCGATATATGTGAAAATCAATCCGAATAAGAGTGACACTTTAAGAAGAAACTCAAACCATAAGCGGATGTACCAGCGATGCCTCAGTTCCACATTGTTCCCGACCATTTTGAACATTTCCCACCGATATTGATTTGATATTCCCAATGTGAAGTACACCCCCAAAGCCGAGCAGAGAAATAGCGTCCCTGTACTCACTGCAGACAGAGTTACCAAAGGGACTTTCAGGGAATCGCTAACCCCCGTGCACTCAGCCAGCTGCATGCACCCAAAAGTCAGGTACAGAAGATTAAGCACCACAAACCCATATATCTGAAAAATATTCATATGCCTGATCCCATCCCACACCAGAAAGGTCGAATGAAACATGGCGACTACAAACAAAGCGGTGTATGGAAGTGGTGCATGGTCAGGTGACAGGCCGTTTGTGTTGAGCTGCCCATTAACAGCCAATAAAATGAAGCTCGCCGCATTGGAGGATACAACTACGGCCAACTGAACCAAGGCAAGCGCAAAGAACCGTTTACTATATCGCAGAATCAACGCTTTGCTCCGCTCATACGTCTGCTCCTCTGTCTGTTTTGTTGTACTGTCCAGAAACCATTGACGAATTGAAATCCTCGATAGTTTTCTTTCCCTCCCAATTGCAGGCCGGTGACCCTCCCCTTTCATTTTAATTACCTGCCCTCCCCTATTTAATCCCTCACTCCCTTTTGTTTGCGTGTGCCCCTGCCCCCCGTGCACTCCCAGCCCTTGATCCCAATATTCACCCTCCTCGTCCACGCCCTGATGCTCCTCGAGCATACACTGTGCACACTCCCGGTGACTCCAAGGCAGCAATGCTCGCCACCATCCCATTCTCAACACACACAAAAGCTAAAACTCTTTTGCGGCTCTTTAAAATTTCTTCCCTTCCTTTTCTTTTTTATTTTTTGCTTTTGAGTTTTGTTCGTTTGTTTGCTTGCTTGCTTCTTCCTTTCTCCTCCTTCCTCCCTTTCAAATCAAATCAAATCGAATCTCCCACTGCACCCAAAACACAAACACAAATCCACGAGTGAATCCCAGAGCAAAAAAGCAAATCCAAACACAAATAATTAAAACAAAACACAAAGAAAGCAAATAATTTTAATTTTCAGTATTATAATTATTTACGTCACCAAAAAAAAAAAAAAAAAAAGAAAAAGAGCGGCTTTTTTCTTTTTTCAGTTCATTTTTTCAGTTCTTTTTTTTTTCATTGTACATAATTCCGCTTCTGTAATTTGGATTCTAATGAACCTTGGACTCAGCTCAGCTCCAATGTATTGTTACATTATTTGACGGGGGAGTACTCGTGACACTTAGATGAGGACCGGACACCATACCATGCCACTCACCACTTGCAATTCAGGTCATGAGTTGCAGGACTGCATATTGTAACGTCGCCGTCGCCTTGTGTTGAGTTGCTCGATGTTTCTGAATAATTTCCCATAGCTAGGGAATAATGTTTAGGATCCCGTGCCATATAATGCCCTGACATGTACAGGCTAATTATAAACATTGTACAGTGAACCAGTAATTATAGTACAGCTGATTGGAAATGTGCCTGCAATGTGCAATAGTTCATGAGTCTCGATAACCTGCTATGTAATTAAAAATGCAATAAACAAGGGATTCATTACCCGCAAAGGTTGCCCCTTTTTGCGATTTTTATCTGTGAAGACTGCATTTGTTGTGTGCTCACTCAAGTGCACTATGTAGTAGAATAGTTTCGATGTGTTCTTTAATATTTACCTTTTGTTTGTATGCTAACGATATTTCTACACCAGAGGGGAAAATACCAGAGAACAGGGGGCAGGGACTAACGGACGGATGGTAACTTCAACAGAAACGAATCAAGAGAGAGGGAGAGGGGCTTGGTGTACACAGTAATGATTGCTGAAAGAAACTACTTGGCAAAGGTGAAGCGTCTCAGTATCCTTGGTTGATGTTGGTGGCGAAGTATGGCCAAAAGTCTTTATTTGTTTTGTTCTTATTCTTTGGCGTCTTCATCAATATTAGTGTTATCATAGTTGTTAAATAAAATACGGGTGAGTTATGATAAATACAAAGGTTCCAATACAGATTGCTCCATACACAAACATGAGGCCAAAAGGAGTGACCCCCGGAGTGATAGCAACGTCGACAACATGCCCTAAGCAGGCGCTTATAGTTAGAAGGGCAGCCACTATTCCTTTTAAGTATGGGCAACAGAATACCTGTAATGTTGACCGCTGGTTTGGATATTACCAACAGCAAAGTAATGGATTATTGCGAATGGAACTAAGTACCACACAGATATAGAACTCACAAAGCCACCGCCATCGTAGCCCTGGCCATTTGTATAGACAAAATACTGAAACAGGGTCAAGCACAAAAATCCCCAACACAGAAAGCAAAATCCAATTGTGATTCTCACATGCGGTCTAAGATGGCATCTCAACCATTTGCGTTTCGTGGTTTGTAATGTTGTTATCACAAAGTCCATAAGGGGGGTTGTAAAAAGAGCAGAAGGAGTGCATCCCTTTACGATGATATATTCCGGAGTAAACCATGAGGGAGAATCAGTCCAGGATGTTTCGATGGAACAAGCCGTAAGATAGACTGTTGTTGGAGTTTGGTAAACTAAATAGAATACCAGAAAGAGCACTGCTATGTGAGAGATCTTTGGTAAGTCGTAAACTACTGTTTCGTATTTTTCATCTACAAAGCTTTCCATGATTCATCTTTTGCCAAAGCGCTACAGCGCTTAGCTTTGGATCGATTCGAGTACTAAAGGGTGTTTGTCAAAGGGGCAACTCGCAAAGAGGTACTCGATGATACTCATGACTTGAATAGTCTTTCTGGAATCTTTTGCTCAGATAGGTTTGCCTTAGCGGACTTTGAAAGGCTCATTGTTCCTTTCTTTAGAAATTTGTTCGCTCAAAAATTTCTTTTAAAAAGAATACATTCATTAGAAAACTTTACCATTATTCTGGAAGCATTTCGTGGTGTTTTTTTAATCAGTTTTATATCAGCAATACCGACTGTTGCGTATTGAAGCAGGTTTGGAAGCTTCAGTTTGATCATATAAGAGTCGTTGTTGGCCACTCCTAAAAGAAATTAAGCATGGAGTTCTTCTTGTACGGAATGACAAGATACAAGCCGCTCTTGGCCCCTACAAGTAAAGGGAAGGGGACATGGGCCTATTTTATAGTAATAGTAAGCACCATGAATAGATATATTATAGCACAAGATTTAACTCGATGCAACTGCAACTACATACTACAAGTTCGTACGGTGGTACTTACAAGCAGACCTTTGTTTCAAGGGGCGAAAGTGTTATGCTCCGCTGTTAAAAGCTTCTTCCCCGCCTTTGGCATTCATTTCAAGAATGGATATGCTCAAAAAATTCGGAGGCTCCAATGAAATTGAATATTTGCTTTCGGCTCCAGGTGAGTTTAAGAGAACAAAGTTTGCGGGCAGGTTCTAATCTTGTTGAGTAGTACATAAGTTCTATGCTCGATCTGTTAAACTTCCTTTTGAACAGACATCAGTGTATTTCAAGTTTTAGTTCTGCATTTCGTCCGTAACTGATAACACATTGCCCAACGAAAACTAGATTGCTGTACGTAAACCAAAAGTTCCCCCTGTTACCACAACAAGTTATAAAGCTGTAATATGTTGGCTTTTTGGTTTCGCAGGCCGCATGAGCTGAAAGCTACATATCTTTACGTACTTCTCATGGTCCAGGACAAATCAGGGATAATAGCCTGCCTAAAACCGTAAAAGCAGAACAAACAAGTTTCCGACGTACTGTAACATTGAAGATATATTGCTTCATCGAACAGTAATTAGATGGACTTCCTCTTCCATCATTTTTGAAGTTATATTGCTTCATCGAACAGAAATTAGATGGACTTCCTCTTCCATCATTTTTATATCTAAAACAGCTGTGGCTCAAGACTGCTTCTATAATTAGGCCCCATGTATATATATATATAAACTTCATGTATTGTACCCAGATATGAAAAGAAACGAGCCAATAGACGAGCAGATAAATCCCAATTATTTCCTTCCAATTTGCCTCTTTTGGTAAGATTTAAAGATAACAGTTGATCACAATTCGCAGTTATCAAAAGGGCGTCCCATGACCCCTTCCAAATCTCTCGAGGATTTTACCGATCAAACCTTGTACACAAGTGGGAGTACTGCGTGGTGCACGGTGCAATAGTTGAGTTATGACAATTTGTAACTCGGTTATCGATAAAAAGGAAGGTTAGTAGCCTTATGAGTTATTTCGAGGTTGACGTGATAACGACTCACCTCTACTACATATAGTATCTCTCATTCAGAAGGGCCTTGTTACAAAGCAAATCCCTTGTTCCATTCGCCCGTGGCGCGCAATGAATGGCGGACGACCGTTTGGTGTGGTTTTTATTTGCAATTTGTGCGGATGCTTGCATTGTAGCACACAAATAGTTTCATTTCGTGGGAGTTACAAGCGGGACTTTTAATAAAAGTATTTTGGTGGAGATTTTTGGACAAAGATGAGTTTGTTGGTAATGCTGAATTTAAAGCTTTTCATGATGCCAGAAACAGGGCAAGAAACACTCGCATATAAGGGCCTTCCCGTCATTCCAAACCGGCTTGTCCAATTATTCTCTTTAGCTTCCGCCTAACAGATACAATTACTAAATCAAAACAACTTGTCAAATCAGCAAGCAAGGAAAAAAGAAAGAAAACAGAGCGAAGATTTAAACAATGAGTACCGACAAAAGATTTAGTGGTAATGACGAGGACTGCTTTGGTGAAGGCCAAAAGTGTCTTGAGAACATAAAGACGGAAGGAGGATTCATGTCCTCCACCATCCCTGAATGTGGCACCATTGACGCTTGTTCAGGGGAAAACTTTTCGAAATCATCATCGGTCGATACAAGCACGCAGGTGAGTCCAGTTGCAGTATTTTCGATTGCTATTGTCATGACCTTGCTGCTGTCCGGGACGATCTTCGGGTATGCTCCTTTGAAGGAGATGCTGGAGGATATGGGTGTGTTTAAATCGGAATGCCAAGCTAGTAAGATGGTGGGGAATACATGCAATGCACAGGATAACCTCCTTAATGCCGGGTTTTCCATTGGTCTGGGAGTAAACCTGATTAGCGGTCTTCCCAGTGGATTCATGTTGGATCGGTATGGTGCAAGGGTGGCTGGGCTGAGCTGCACTGCGATGTGCTTGATTGGATTTTTGTTTCTCGCATTCACCTCGAGTGTCAACTTCTTCTTTCTCCCCGCCTACTTCTTTCTTGGATTTGGGGGCGGTCTCTTTTTGGCGGTTGTGAACATTGTCGAAAAGTACCCCCTATATACGGGATTATTGTTTGCCCTTTTGATGGGCGCCTTTGCATTGTCATCTTCAATCTTTCTCATTTTCAAGGAATTGTACTTTAATTATGAGGTGTCATTACAGACAATGAGTCTTATTTGCACAGGCCTGGCATTGTTGGGCTTCTTTGCGCTCTCGTATCTGTTGAGTCCCAAACGACTGGGTGTCAAGAAGACACCAAAGGATGTGGAAGATGTCATGTTTGAGGAAGACAGTGAGGATTCGCTCACAGAGGCATCTTCTGTTGATGGTGCTGCGGCCTTCCCTACTACTTTGCACAACCTATCACTAAAGGAGAAACTTCTCTCATGGCAATATTATGGGTTTATTTTCGCCTCAGTATTTGCCTTTGTGGGAATCAATCTGTTTCTTAGTGCGACTAAACATCAGCTGGAAAGTAACCCAGCCGTGAATTCTGAGAACACCCAACAGCTCTTGGACGTTTTCTACTACTTGCTTCCCTTTGGAGGCCTTGTTGATATCCCACTGGCCTATTTACTTCTTGATCGAATGGGACTGATATTCAGTTTGGTGGCTATAATGTGCTCGTTTGTGGTCATGCTCACCCTTATGCTAACCCCCTGGTACAGCGGGTTGTACATTGTTATTACCATCATGTGCTGCACCAGAACAACTGTGTGCTCCTTTGGCCCCACGTACATCTCAAAAATGTTCGGCTACAAGGACTTCGGAGTGCTTTTCGGAACTGCACAGGCGGTAATTGGTTCCATGAGTTTGTTAGAGTACCTTGTCTCGTATCTCGTTAATGAGTACCTGGACCATGACTATACTATTGTATTTGGCGTACAATTAGCCTGTGCCTGCGTCTTCTCGGCATTCCCAATTAAGCTCTACATCTGGGCCCAGCACGAGAAATTGCTCGCTGCTAACGTGCGAGGGTCTTTGAACGATACAGAAGTGGAAGTACTGGATACTACTGAGGAGGGTCCAATGGAAAAATCGACGAGTGCTTAACTTTTGCAACTGACTTTACGAAGCCCACACTTCTCATAGCTCTCTTTTCTGTCCATATCCCTTACTACCTCTGTTTTCAAAAACAGATTTGCGAAATAAAACCGACTGTCCTACATGGAACATTTATTTAGCATATATCTCCCCTCCTTTAGCTGTGGTTAATTTCCCTCATGCAGATCCCTTCTCCACACGCAGACCCTGCTGGTGGTCCTTTAGCTGCAATGGGACATACATGTACTTGTTAAACTCCTCCACCGTGTCCATACACACGCAGGCATGTACACGGCCTTGCTTGCCCCTGAAGACGGCCTTGTCTGGGATGGGATACACGGGCTGGTGCCAGATACTGGGTTTGATCTGGACCCCAAAAGTCCCATCAAAATAGAACGCCTTGAAGTCTTCCATCTTGATATCGTCCCCGGGTAAGGCCAGCAATGCAACAAAGGGCTCGTTATTCATTGGGAAGAACACCTGACCACCATCTGGATGGTAATTTGCTTCACGCACAAGGACTCCTTTACGGGGAGCACCACATGATTCCTTCTTGGCAGAGGCTGGGAGCCTCCCGGTGATATAATCCCCGTCTGCAACGGCCTTATTCACTGCGGTCAGATACTCCCCCCGCCATTCATAGAGGAAATCCCCACTCGTCACCCCTCCAGCCCGTCCAGTTCCGGCCTGGATCCGGCGGGAACCTTGCTGAGGCCAAGTGGTGATCCACACCTCCTCTGCATCAAAGTCACGCACTATCCGCCCATACCCTCGTAGGGATTCTTCTGTGGCGATAACAATAGGCACATGATGGGGCTCGCCATACTTGTCCTCGTTAAGTGCATCCGCATATGAAGCGTGTCCACTCATTTCTTAATCAAAAAGTGGAAGAAATACAAACTATATAAATAGATTTTACACAATGGATTTGTATTTTCTAACTTTTAAACCCAAAATTTATTAAACAAAACAAAAAATACAAAATTTTTAAAATAAAAAGGGCGCGAAATAAATCATAAATAATGATGCCTTTTGATTGGTCAAAAACTTGTCACGGAAAGGAAAAATAACACAAAGAAAGAGAATTGGAAATTGCAAACACAGCTTTGGGGGAGGAAATTGCCAAAGTTCTTCACACCAACAAGCTAATATGTACTGTATCTTGTAGCTTTAGATGATGGGGAAGAAACTCAATGCATGGAGCTACTAGGCTGTTGAGTGATTGTGGGACTGTAATGGGACATGGATAAGTGCTCAATTCAGGAATTGAACCTCTTTGTGTGGGGAGGGAGGGAGACAGAGAGGGCGAGGG
The DNA here is from genome assembly GCA_002811675.1 of Ichthyosporea sp. XGB-2017a. Taxonomy (NCBI): domain Eukaryota; class Ichthyosporea; order Dermocystida; genus Chromosphaera; species Chromosphaera perkinsii. The sequence continues at coordinate 15,859 of PDIM01000072.1, read as the reverse complement.
TCTGATGATGGAGTACTTTAATTATGTAGAGTCCCTGGATTAATAAATTAATAGATTGCCATTTGTCACTCTTGGACAAGTCTCTCTCTCTTTCACTCCTCCACTGAGAGGTGGGTCCGGAATTCTATGGAGGCCCAAAGACCTTAGCAAAGACTCCCACCCACACAGGCAGACCGTCCAGGCCCGTATTATCCGGGTGGGGGTCATGCACCACCACAATGTCTCCTTCTTCTAGGATACGAGCCAGGACCACGTGTCTGTGTTCCCCGCGGGGGGATTTACCGGCAGCGAGGCAGAGAGGGTTACCGGAGACTGGGAAAGGGAGGCGACCCTGGTGGGGGAGGAGATCAATCTTGACGAGGGTGCAGTTGTGGTGGAGGAGAGTGTAGGAGGAGAGGTGGTGTGTCCATGGGGAGGAGGGGGGGGTGGATGCGAGGGCGAGGAAGTCTGGGACTTGGTGCAGGGGGGTGCAGAAGAGGGAGGCAATACACGCTTGAAGGGAATTCCCTTTACTTGCCTCAAAGATGGTTTGATGGATCCTCATTATCCCCTCCTTAGGATCCACCGATAACGCCTCCTCCTCCTTGTTGTTGTTGTTGTTGGTGGTGTTAGTGCTCATTACCCCTTAATCCCTCTTCTTCCCTTCTGGTATAGAAACTTCCCTGGTATAATAATACTCAAAATCTAACAAGTAGTGGGAACTATTGGGATTTTTTGTGGGATGACTTGAAACAAAAAAAAAAAAATAAAAACAACAAACCAAACAAAAAAAGAAAAAAAAGTGACGATGACGATGCATTTTTTGTATGAAAAAATTGGTTCTTTTTTTTTTTGGTTTCGTTTTTGATTTGTGTTTTTTTTTTTAAACTAGATTTCAAAAAGTGGAGATTCC
>PDIM01000072.1:0-13817 GCA_002811675.1 Ichthyosporea sp. XGB-2017a | reverse complement strand
CCCCCCTTTGGACGAAAAAGAGAAATCAAACAAAGGAGAAGAGAAGAAAGAAAGAGGGAAAGAAGATTAGAAAAAAAAGAAAAAAACAACAATAAGAACAAAACAGAAGGAAAAGGCAGAAAGGAACCAAATCCCAGGCCAAGTTTGTCTTTTTTGGTTTTCGTGTGATAATGTATTATATCACTGTGGAGCTGGAGGAGAATCAACTGTATCATTATAATAATAGTCGAAGTGGAAGTGGGAGTACTTGTGTGTCGAGGGTTCATCAACAGCAGCAGCAGCATTGTAAGGGCTCCTGTTCTTTTGTGACGGGGACTAGAAGTCTTGATAATATTTACCAGGCGTTTGGAGAGGAGGAAGAAGGAGAAGAGGAGGAGGGGGAAGAGGAGGGATTGAGAGGGGAGAGTGGCAGTGAGGGGAAGAAGCAGCAAGTGAAAAGGAAAAAGAAGCAGAAGAGGCAGCTACAAGGGGGGGAGGAGGAGGAGGAGAGGAAGAAGAGTGGGAGTGTTCGAGCTGCGGTGAGTGCAGTGACAAGTCCCGTGTATTCTCGGCGGAGTGTGGAAGTGCAAAGGAGGAGTAAAGAGGAGGGAGATCATCGGGGACCAGTGGATCTAGGACTAGTTCACCGTTGGGAGCATATTTGCGCGTACAGTGATTCGACTGGTGGGGGTAGAGGAGAAGGAAAAGGGGGTGGGGTTGCAAGGGATTGTTCTTTTAGACTGGGAGGAGGGAGTGGTCGAGTGGGGGGAGGTTCAGGGAGCCTGTCAGGGAGTTTTCACCAGATCAAGGCGGGGAGTGTTGGTAGTGGTGTTGGCTGTGGAGGAAGTAGTGCCGGGAGTAGTCTAGCGGGGAGTATAGTTATTGATCCAGTAGTTGGAGGAGGAGGAGGAGGAGGAAGAGGAGGGGCAGTGACACCGCTGACATACGAGATCAGGAGAAAAGCGCAAGGAACGAGACAATTTGGTGTGATTCGTATCGAGGAACTTAATCTAAAGCAGCTCCGGGAAGAGCAAGGACTTGCAAGGGCGTGTGAGCGGTATCGAGCGAGAACCAGAGAAGAAGCAGAGAGAAAGTCCCAATCTGAGAGTGTACAGCTGGGGATGAACTCTGATAGTAGCAAAGGGTGTTGGAAGACGGTGGAGGGTCCCAACAATGCACAGCGGTGGGGCAGGGGCGAAAAGGAGGAGGAGAAGGAAGATGGTGGAGGGAGTAGTGGGGAATTTGAAGAGTACCAATTGGAAGTGGTTGCTGGGAATCCCAGTGTGGATGTGACGAAAGGGATCCTGCACATTTACCGGGAGAGGACCTTGGCAGAGTTGGAGGGGCAGCACACCGGGGCGGTGTCCAGCAGTGCGGGGGGAGTGCACGGAGTTGGGAGGAGAGATGGTGAGGAGGAAGGGAAAGAGGATGGGGGAGAGGAGCAAGGGGAAAGCGTCGGAAACAATACGAGTTTGCTTCTGTGCATCCTGTTTGTACCCGAAGCGATGGACTTTGGGGATTTGCTGAGGTTCCTTGGTCCTCTCCAATTCAGTATTGATTATATTAGAATTATTCGACCAGAGAATACATCACACGGGTACACAATCTTGCTCTGCATGGAGAGTCTTGAGGCAGCGGATCAGTTCTATACTGAATACAATGGGAAGAGGTTCAATTCCCTGGAGCCTGAGATATGCCATGTGGGCTATGTGAAACATGTAGAGGCAGTACCTTCCTCGGAGCTTGCTACATTTATCCCAAACTCGATTGCAGAATTGCCCGCCTGCCCAGTGTGTCTTGAGCGAATGGACGAGGCTGTATCAGGGGTACTTACGATTCTATGCAACCATTCCTTCCACTGCGAATGTCTGTACAAGTGGAAAGATTCTCGATGTCCGGTGTGTAGATACTGTAAGCGGATGGAAGATGAAGATCGATATCTGCTTGGAAGAAATGTGTGCAGCGAGGCTGGATGTGATAGCCAGGACAATTTGTGGATGTGTCTGATTTGTGGGAATATTGGATGTTCCCGGTACACGGATGGACACGCATTTAGGCACTTTCTGGATACGCAACATACATATGTGATGGAACTGGAAACGCAGCGCGTGTGGGATTACGCAGGAGATAACTATGTACATCGATTGATTCAGAACAACACGGATGGGAAAATGATTGAGTTTCCGGGTCGAAATGAGCATGCGGGACGACGGTCATATGGTGCAGGGGACATGGCGGATAGCAGGGGCTATGAACAGAGTGGATCAAGGACGGGTGATGATAGTGATGCACTGTACACAGAGGGCAATTGCAGTTTTAATGAAGAAAAGGTGGATGCAATTGAGTTGGAGTATACTTATTTATTGACAAGTCAGTTGGAATCCCAGCGGGAATATTTTCAGGATAAAATCTCACGGATTGAAAAGGAAGCAATTACTCGAATTAGCGAAACTGAGATGAAACTTTTGGAGATGCAACGGCAGTTTGAAGAAATGCAAATGAGATTAGGCCCTCTGGAAAAGGCGAAAAAGGCAGCAGAGAAGAAAAACCGCGACATTCTTCAAAAGTACGAAAAAACTCTGAACAACTACCAGGAGGAAAAAGAAATGAATGCCAATTTGTCTGAAAACCAAAAACTGTGGCAAAAAAAATGTATTGAAATCAAACGAGAATTGAATGAGTCGGAGAAACAGAAAAAGGAGGCAGTTGCGGGTCTTGAAGAGCAGGTTCGAGATCTTATGTTCTTCCTCGAAGCCCGTGATAAAATTGAAGCAGCCCCGGAGGATGTTCGGGCGGATATTCGCGACGGGTCAGTGAGTGTTGCGGAAGGGAATTCATCTGGCGGGGGGAATGGAGGTGGCAGCGGGAAGCGAGCCGCGGGAAAGAAGAAGAAGAAATGATAAGAAAGGAGCCTGTACAGTCGATTGAGCTTCCTGGTAGCAATTGAATTTTTATTGATTGGAATCAAAGGGAATATAATAAACACTTTTTGGAATAAAAATGATAAGCCAAGACGAACGCAAAACGAACACAGCAACAATAGCAGCCGACAAACAAAACAAAAAAGTACAATGAAACCGGGGGACGAACAACGGGTCGGAGTTTACTCCTCGGAAGTCGGAGTTTACATTTTGCCTTTTGGTTGCTAAGGAATATTTAATTTGAGTCGTTAAAGTAACCGAGAAATAATTCGCATTTTTAGCGAGGCTCAAAGTTTTCTGGCTTTGTCTCCATTTGAATCTTTTTTGTTGAGGTTTTGTATGGGATTTTCCACTGTGCCAGAATTTTTCTTTTTTGATAAAAGCCAAAAGGTTGGGTACTGTTTTCTTTCCCCTGTTTCTTTCTTTCTTTTTTCTTTTTGATTTATATTTTTCTCATTGATTTCTTTTGAGGTTTAATAATCTTTTTATTTCCCTTTGTTTTATTTGGGATTGAGTTTGCATCCCATTTTCCTCTTTATTTATTTATTCCCTCCCGTTAAGCTCGGAGATTAGATACAAAAATCGATACCTATAAACAAGCAATCTGTTCCCCTGAGCCAGGGCCTACCAGTGCAAAAAGGATACATAAAACATAATCACATTTAACAATGAGGAACAACAAGGGAAGTACAGCAGTCTTCTTTGGGGCAGTACTCGTTGTACTCGCAATATTCAACACAGCACAATACACAGCCGCTCTTCCTCTATCTACACTCTCCTCCTCCTCCTCCTCCTCCTCCCCTTCATCTTCATCCTCCCATAACCGCTTTGATGTCAATGATGTCTTTATCGACCAGGTAGAGGAGCTCTACCCTTCGTATAATCGACTTCTCGATATGGACTCCCACCTCATTACCAGTAACAACAAGGATAATTATGACCACGCGGGTAGCGGATTTGACGAAGCCGTGTTCCGCGCCACTCGTCGCGCACCCCGCAGCGTGGAGGAGTTCATCCGTGACGAGATGTCTGCATGGGCCATTTTTGGGGAGGAGCAGCACGAGCGGTCCAGTCGTGGATTGGTGTTTAGTTTTATCAAGGCAGTTCTCAATGCCCTGTGGCGCATCTTTTCCTATATCCTTGAGCGGGTCCTTGATTGGTTAAATAGTATACTCTGCAAGATTCCCGTCCTAGGCTGGCTGGTGAGCACCATGGTGAAGCTTATCTTTGGCCATCTCAATACTTGGATGACCTGTCCCTATGTCTCCACCGTGAAATACTAAAAAAACTGAAAGGAAGGAAGGACAATGTGTGGAGGGGGAGCTGCACAGTCACCATGGATCCACTCCGTCCCTTCTTTTCTTCTCTTCTATACAGAATAAAATAATCAAACACTAAACAGTTGTGGGGATTCTTTCATTCATCTCTTCTTCTTCCTCCTCTTCGATCAAATTTCTTTTGTGATGCCATCCGTTTATCCTTCATCCTCTTTTCCTTTTCAATTTTCTTCCTATAATTAATCAACACATGTGAGTCATTTTTAGCAATTTAAGGGGTTCAGAACAAAGTTCACACTCTTTCACACAAACACACTTACAGACGAGCAACCCTTTGCTTCTTCTCCGGGGATGTTTCTTTATCAATCTCCCCAGCTTCATTAATCATATCCGTCAAGCGCGCCATTGCATCGGCGATATTCTGCTGCTGGGAGCGGAATCGCTGTGCTTGGATACTCAGGACACCCCCTCTTCCTCCACTGCCACTCCCCGGGGAGGAGATGCGGTTCCTTTGGGTGTGTACAAGAACAGTACGCACCCATTCAGGGATCCAGCTGGCTGATTTGATCTCAAGAGTTAAGATGCATTTTGTATTAACTGGATTATATAAAGTAAAACCAAAAAAGGGGTCAATATCCTTTGAAGTTTAACCCCCACTCCCAAAATCTAACTTCATCGGGCACCATTAGTAGTTACCTTTGTTTACATTCTGTCCCCCGGGGCCAGAACTTCGGGCAAAGGACAAGGCCAGGCCTGCCCCGGGGCTATTCACACTGGGAATATCCTCCACCCGGATACTAAACGCCTTCTTCTGTTGTCCACGCGCCTTATTCGCTGCCTGGGCAACAGGATCTCCCTCCCCATAACTCCTCCTCCCTCCTCCTCCGCCTGCTGCCGAGGCCATCCCTCGCAAATGGAGGCCCCGGAAGGAAGAGGACGAAGAAGAAAGGGAGAGGAGGGATCGAAGAGGGCTGTTTGTCTTTCTGAAGAGAATCGCTGTCTGTGCCTGCATTGAGTGGTAGTGATTAATAATGAGAGATCTTGCTTTATCGACCAATCTGGAAACAACAAAACCCAACAAAATCAGGAAAAATAAATTCGAAATATATAACAAACCAAAATCCACAAAAGCAATAAAAACGGGTGGGAGTTGCTTATTTTTTTACTTTTTATTTCATTATTTTTTTGTTTGTGAATTTTTCTTTTAATACACCTCAAAGTAATATAAAGCCTCTTTCCCTCTACTTTCATCATCATAGCTTTACGCCTTTCTTGGCTTCAGGCCATTCTTCTCCGGTTGAAGGAATTCCTCAATGATGGCCTTCACCTGCACGTCCAGGACTGCTTGTATCTTGCCAATGTCCTCCTCGCATGTGTACTTTCCGCTCATTTCCGTGTAGTATTTGATCTTTGGCTCCGTCCCCGAGGTTCGCAGGGTGCAAACACATCCATTCTCGAAATAGTATGTGATCATTTCGCTGGAGGCGTCCTGGACGGGCAGGAATGGGGCCCCGTCTTTCGTGTTTTTTGAATCAAACCCTGGGGTGGTCAAGTCTCGGATATCCTTGACCTTGTACTCTCCACACGACGACAAGTAGCCTCTCAGTCGCCCCTCCTTCGACCCCCCATTACCTCGCAGCCGTGCAAAGATGCGCTTGATAACAGCTTTATCATAGCAGAAAAAGTACGAGTTGTTGGATGCAAAGTACCCGTAGCGGCGCTGGCAATCGCGTAAATGCTCATACAGGGTGGTTTTCTTCTGTGACGAATCTTTGGGGTTGTACAGGTCCACAGCACACTCTGCAATTGTGGCACAGGCAGAGATACCATCCTTGTCCGGCACCGCTAGTCCACACATAAAGCCAATAGCCTCCTCATAGGCAAAAATGCAATCATGCGTACCCTGCTCTACTCGGTCCATCGCCGTATTGGCAATCCATTTAAACCCGGTCAGACAATCAACAAAATCAAACCCTTCAGCCTTACCCATTGCATCCAGGAATTTCGAAGATACCGTGGACGCTACCATCAGCCCTCTTCTCTTTTCACCGACCGCCCCTGATGCACCCTTTTGTTGATAGTTTTTCCATAACCACGACGCGAGAATAATCGCAATTTCATTCCCAGTAAACACATGCCAGCGCTTTTTCTTCTTGCCATCATTCGAGGACGGTTGCAGCTCGGCCACTGCCAGTCTATCGGCGTCTGGATCATTGGCAACAATAACGGATGCTCCACAACTGGCTGCCTCAGCCATGGCAAGATTAAGGGCACTCTTTCCTTCTTCTGGATTGGGGAAACGGACCGTTGTGAACTCTGGGTCGGGGTCTTGTTGCGCTGGGACTGGGTCAAAAGGGGGTAAATTAACACGATGGAATGCCTCCTTGGCATAATCCAGTCCCACTCCATGCATTGGAGTGTACACAAACCTAATGGAATCACCACTCCCGCCATTGTGCTGGTCAGAATTGAAGTGCAAATGCTTCACCATCACATCGTAATAAGACTTCATAACCTCATCCAATGGGTCCTCGTACAAATGCTCCGATTGTGCGATACGCTTTAGGGCATTTCGTAACACATCCGGGTCCTCGTCGTTCTTGGTCTGCTCATTCAGAAGCCACACATGGCTGTTATCCATAGTGGACGCCAGCTCCTCGATACAGGCGGCGATGCCCGAATCGTGTGGGGGGATGATCTGAGCAGCATTTCCCCAGTACACCTTGTAGCCATTGTCTTCCTTGGGATTATGTGAAGCCGTGACCATAATCCCCGCAACGCAATGATGTCTAAAAACAAAACAAAAACAAAAACAATACAATTTACAATGCGCGTTAGTTATTCAGTTAATTAACTAATAACCAGTCCAGGTAGGTTAGCAACTCCCCAAGACTACTTACGTCTTCACCCTAAAGGGGACAAAAGGGGTGGGGACGTACTGGCGATACAGATGCACCTTTACGCCACGGGAGATAAACACCTGTGCTGCATGGAGGGCAAACATGCGGGAATGGTGCCTTGCATCGTGACCAATCACCACCCCGGGACTATCACACAGCTTGTCCTTGCCCAGGACCTGCTCCAAATACTGTGCAAACCCTTGGGTGGCCTGGATCACCGTTAGATTGTTCATCCGCCCCACCCCGGCCCCCATTGCGGCGCGAAGTCCCGCGGTGCCAAATTTCATGCGATGCAGAAATGCTGCTTTCAAGTCATCCAGGCAGTCTTCCTTTTTAGCTTCCTTTATCATGGAAAGAGTCTCTTTTCGTGTGGCGGGATCCTAAATAATAATAAAAAAAAAAACAAAGGACACAAAAAGAAGAGTTGGTGAGTGGACCAGGCCAAAAGTTCAAAATACAACAGAGATGCGATAAGGAAAGAAGAGTTTTTGGATTACTGTTCTTTTGTTTGACTTACTCGATCGAGTCTGAGCCACTCGGACACGGCGGAGTCAATCTGGGAGTCGCCTGTGGAGAAGGAGAAGGCAGGGAGAGTGGCTGAGGAGCTGCTACTGCTTCTTTTCCCCTTGCCGCTGGTAGGTTGAGCCATTTTTTTTGGGAGGGGCGGGGATCTAGAGAGAAGGGGGAGGGGGAGAGGGAGTGATACTTTCCGGGTATAGCTGGATTGATATGAAAGGGATTGAAGAAGTGAAATGAATCCCCAAAAACTACAACAAAACTAAAAAAAATAAGAGAGAGAGAGAGAGAGAAAGAGAGAAAAAGAGATTTTTCGAAATTAAAAAAGAAAAGAAGAAGAAAAGGAGGAGAAAAAAAAGAAAAAGAAAAGGGGGAGAAAAAAAAGAAAAAGAAAAGGGGGAGAAAAAAAAAAAAATTGTGTGGGCAGTGGGAAAAGTGGAAAGTTGCTTTTGTGACGTAAAAAAGAAAAAAAAAAAGGTTTTTGCTTTGGTTTTTTTTAGTTTTGCTTTGGTTTTGATTTTTTGTTGTTGTTGTTTTGTGGTTTGGAGATTTTACCATAAAGCAAAGAGAGAGAGAGACAAAGAGAGAGGGATTCTTTTTTTTTTTTTTTTTTTTTTTTTTTTGTTTCAAGATGGGGTCTAGTGGAGTGAGCGAGTGGGAGATCCACAGCTACCTGGCGTATCTGGACGCTGCCGTGCTGCACAGCGGGGCGAGATTCCCCTCGCTGCACGAGGTGAAGGAATCTTGGATCGCCCAGGCGCTGTATCAGCGGCGGGATAAGTTCCGGCGACTGCACGGGCTGAACATCGTGGTTGCGTCATGGAACGTGAATGGGCGGGCCCCAACGGAATCTCTGCGGTCGTGGCTGCTGTCGACGGCGCAGAACCAGCAGGAGAGTGTGGATGTGTATGTGATTGGACTGCAGGAGCTTGATTTATCCACCTCTGCGTATCTTTCGTCGCGGGATCGGAGCGGGCGGTTGGGGGAGTGGCTTGATGGGATTCTTTGTACGCTTGTTGGGTTCCGCGTGGTTGGAGTGAAGCAGCTGGTGGGGATGGTTGTGGCGGTGTATGAGCGGGAGGGAGCAGAGCATGGGGTGGAGGAGATTCAAGTGGAAGGGTACGGGACAGGTTTGATGAATCGTGTAGGGAATAAAGGGGCGTGTGTGGCGAGGCTGCGGATCCATAACACGTGGATGTGTTTTGTGAATTGTCACCTGGCGCATGATATGAAGGCGATTGGGAAGCGGAACAAACAGTTTAGGGAGATTCAGAAACGGATGCGGTTTGAGAAGCTGGATGAGGAGAATCACAGACAGTTTTCTCTGTTCCGGCACCTGAGTGTGCTTGGGCGGACCGGGGGTGGAGGAGAGTTTGAGTTTGAGGAGCGGCACGGGGCGCTGTGTCGGTGGTGGGAGGAGGAGGGAGGGAAGAAGAAGGAGGTGGAGAGGGATGCGAGCGAGTGTCCAGTGCTGAATGAGGAGGTTGGGGAGAATAGAGGAGTGGTGGAGAGACTGGGGGAGGTGCATAACCCGCTGAGGTCCTTTAGGGAGTATTTCCCTCAGGCCCTGCACGAGTATGATTACGCTTTTGTGTTTGGGGACTTGAATTATCGGATTGAGTTGGATGCCGCGCAGACGAAATTGTTGATCCAGGAGTATAATTTTGAGACGTTGATTAATTATGATCAGTTGCGGAGGGTGATGAAGGGGGGGGGAGGAGAAGGGGAGGAGGGGAGTATTGAGGATATCACGTCGGGGGGGGATGAAGGAGGCGACGGGGAGGAGGAACAAGAGGGGAAAGAGATGGAGATTGACCTGGAGGGTAATGTTGCGAGGATCACTCGGGAGAATACGCCGAGTGATAGTGGAATCTTGGCAAGTGGGGAGAGTGGAGGAGGGGTGTTTTCGGGACTACGGGAAGGAGATATTGCCTTCTTGCCAACATATAAGTACGATGTGGGGACTCAGAGGTATGATACATCGGAGAAACAGCGATGCCCGGCATGGTGTGACCGCATCTTGTTCCGTAGTGGGGGTGCTGTTGGGGCGGATGCGCATCAGTTACGTGGAAGTGGTCAAGTGCCGGGAGGGGAGCACCAGAAGCCATTCTTACGCCAGCTTTGGTACTGTAGTCATCCGGATTATGTTCTCTCGGATCACAAACCAATCAGTGCGGGCTTCCAAGTGGTTGTGGAGGAGTATGATGATGTTTTATTGAAAGAGGAACATGTTGCGGTTGTTCGGGTCCTTGATCGATTAGAGAATGAGTGCATGCCTGATGCGGAATTGAATACAAATTCCGTTGATTTTGGTACTGTTACTTTCATGGGAGGAGCCATTGTGAAGGAGCTTGTCCTGGAGAACACTGGCCAGGTGGCGCTGAACTATAACTTTATGCCCAAAGGAGCGCTGATGAGGCAGCCTGGAGAGGAAGTGGACCTTAATGGACCTGTATGTGCTCCTTGGTTGTGGATATATCCGCAAAATGGGATGCTTCCGCGAAAAGGCAGTGTGACAATCAAACTGAAGATGCAAGTGGGAACGGATACAGTTCCTCTTCTGAGCTCTCATGGCATTGATATAAACGATATCCTTGTACTGCACCTGGAAAATGGAAAAGACATGTTTTTGTCGTTATGTGGAGAATTTCGACCAACTTGCTTTGGAAAGTCTTTGGAGTTTATGGCCAATACAAGAACGCCTGCCAATGTAGGGGAATCTATTGACCGACTGGATGACATTGCGCAGCTGTCAGTGGGCGATGAAGAGAGGGAAGCGCAAGAGAAGGAGGAAGAATATTTGGAAGATGAAGAGGAATTTACAGAGATGGAAACCGAGTTAAGGAAAATGAGTAAACTATCATCCGAGGCGATTGCCAATTTGGAAGATATGCTTTCCACTGACAGGGATGCTTTGGAAATTATCCTTCGCGTGTTTCGTGACGGTGAAATTTTAGGTCAAATGGACACAATTGTGCCAGATCGAAAGGAACAAAATATTCGAAGTGTGTATCTTGGCAGAATTACTTCTTTTATGTTGGCCCAAAACTATCGTGTCCCGAAAAAGGAAGCTGCTACTTCCAAAGAGGAAACGGAAGACAATGCGAATGACGAGTCGAATGGAAAGGGTGCGGAAACAACAATACCTTTGATGGATATACTTACGGAAGTGGAATTGGAAGCGACGCTTAGTTTTATAATGTCTTTTGGCGTCCAAAATGTGGATTCCCAAGAATCGAGTGGCTCTGCAATGGATCAGCGAGACAGGAAAAATGGTGCAAGTAGCCGAAGGGAAAGTGATGCGAAAGAAGAAGACATTGACTCTGAGGATGAGCCCATTTCAATGGTTCTTATTCCACAGGAGATATCTTGCTTAGTGGAATTGATTCGTGAAGAATTTCTTGATACGCCTCATATCTTCCGCAGTAGTGGCGATCTTCAGGAGATGGCGGAAATCCGGAACCTTCTAGATGTGCACCGAACTGTATTTGACAGTGAGGGGAATTGCCCGTCATGGCATGCCCATTCTGTGGCAGAAGTGCTCGTGCAACTGCTACAATCTCTGGATGATGGGGTTGTACCTGCCAATATGGGACGGGAAGGGATACGGGCGTGTGGGAGCGGTGCGGGGCGTGCTGGATGTGCTCGGGTTGTATCCAGGCTTCCGCTGGTGAACAAGGCCGTATTCCGCTACTTTGTACGCTTTCTTGATGATGTGGTGGCCCATGGACGAAATAATGGCCTTACCCGGGATTCCCTCAGCTTGGTGTTTGGGCCATTGATGGTACGGACCACGGTGAATGTTCATGTGGCGGCTGCCCAGCTGGAGAAGCTGCAACAGCAGCAGCGAGGAAGGAACGATTCGGCAGCTCGTGATGAGCACCCGCCCAGTGCGGAACTGACCGAGTCTGAGATGGAAACGGCCCTTTATATTGCGAATGAAGAAGCGAAACAACGAGGCACGCAAGTCTCTGGCAATAGGGCCTCGTTCCTGCCGGCAATACACCGCCTGAAGGCGCTTTTTGTGTGGCACTTTATGAGGGATTCATCGATAGTGAACACCCCTGATTTGTTGAGACGTGGGGAGGGTGATGAGGGGAATGATATGAAACAGAAGGAAGAAGAGGAAGAGATGTAATTGTAATAAAGGCCAGAGAAAACTGAGAGTACTTAAATAGATAATTCTGCCATAGTTAACTCCTATTGTGATTTGAGTAACGATTAATGAAATAACACGTGAGTGATCACATGTTAAAGCTATTAGGTTAGCGAGACAGCTGACAGTTGACAGTTTGTTTTATTACGTAATCGTTTTTGTAAATAGTGCAAGAATGTGTTGTATTTGTAATTTGATTTATTTTTATTATTTTTAAGAGTTTTGGGTAATTGTTAATAACTCTAAATTTTTGTGGAAAAATAGTTTAAATAGTTTTCTGTCTTACTTTTACTTTAGTATAAGTAGGTTTTATTGTTGCTAAGAAATAAAAGAACTTTAGCTCCGTTTGGTCTACGTAAAGACTAGTAAATTTAGATTAACAAACTTTAGATTTAAGCAATAGATCAGTTAGATGATAGATCAGATTAGTTTTAGTTTACTTAGTGTAAATTTATTACTTTTTTTTACTTTCACTAGACTTATTTACTAGCGAGTAAATAGTTTTGTTTTAGTTTAAGAAGTATGTCTGACTCTGAAGAAAATCAGTTTGAAACTTTTCAGGAAGAGAAGAAACAAGATACTCCAGGCATCAGGAGAAACTTACAGTCCAGCATGGACGAATCAGCCAGAGAGGCAGAGCCAACTCAGACAGAGTCGTTAAAGCAACCAGAAACAGATAATCAGTTAACGGCTCAGCAAGAGCAAGCAGGTCAGTCGAGACTCGAGTGGTATCCAGAATCAGGACAAACCAGAAGGAAACGACGACAGTGCTAAGCCCCGTACTTCGACTAGTAAGGTAGTAATCCCTCAAGGGACATAATCCCTCAAGGGAATACTCCTATTTATATCGCTTTACCACAGTTCACATGGATATAACACGTTATACACGTTAGGGTTATACATGATTTGACTTTGTTACTATTTCATTTTATTTCATTTTTATATAGTAGTTTGTTTAGAAGGATAGAGGCAGACCACGCGGTCTCTCTATGAACTTTACAATAAAGTACAAGAGTCTGTGTCCGCATGGTTGGGAACAGGGCTCTTGGAGTTGTTTTGGTCTGGTAAAGTTTTGTTGAAAAACAAATCTTTATTTTTACTTACTTTTTTTTACCTAAATCCAATTTTTTTTATTTATTTGGAGATCCACACAAGTAACAGTTTCAGGTTTTCTTTTTTTTTCCTTTTTTCGTTTACCAGAAACGTAGATTTATAGAAAACAACAATCATGCCGAATGAAATGGTCAAGATAACTTCCGAAAGAGCTATGACGGAGTTCTTTTCGTTAACGCAAGCTGACAGAAACTCAGTAGAAGCGTATTGTATAGTGTATAGAAAAGGATTTGCCAAAAGTTGAAGGGTTACAAGTGGTTTTTGTCATCAGTGACGACAAGGTTTCGTACAGTGATGAGTACCTGGCATGGGCAAAGGGTCGGGCCACTTCTACTTCGAACTCAGATTCTAACGCGAAAGGTAGGAGGAGCTCTGGTGTCTCGATATCAGAGAACGTAGAATTGTTTAACATATCTGCGATTCATGAGGAAGAGGCAGATGTAAATGACGAAGAGACTAACAATGGAGACTATGGGGATTTTCTAAACCAGTCCTTTTTACAAGATTCAGCGGGGGTAGCTCCATATCCTAAACCGGCTGATTCTTCAGTCAACGAGAAAACTGTTAAATATGATGGCATATCCAAGTTTTCGTATAACACCAAGGATCCAGTTAAATGGTTGCGCAGCGTCATGGGGCGTTGTGAGGATGCTAAGAAGAAGGATGAAAGAATGTTGCGACCCATTATTGAACATATGGACGATGATACAAGGGTACAAGTCGATCTTTAGTTAAAAGTTTGAAATAAAATAAGCTTTATTTCAAAATACAAATCTGCTAAAACTAAATCTTTAAATCTAAAAAGTTGTTTTCAAAAGATTTACTAGCTAATACTGCCCGAAGAGAGCAGGTCCGTTTATTGGGGACTAGATGTCCTTTTATACTAATCGCTTAAGTATAAATCTAGTACAAAGTATATCAGACTTCATACAAAGTAAACAAAGAGTAAACAAAC